>JAEOAE010001895.1:0-293308 GCA_036365155.1 Meriones psammophilus
GTATGATTTTGGTGTCTTTGTCAAATATCAGGTGACCATAAGTGTGTGGGTTTATTTCTGGGTCCTCTGTTCGGTTCCATTGATCCACCATTCTGTTTCTATGCCAGTACCATGCAGTTTTTAAAACTGTTGCTCTATAGTACAACTTAAGATCAGGGATGGAGATACCTCCAGAAGATCTTTTATTGTAGAGGATTGTTTTAGCAATTCTGGGTTTCTTGTTATTCCATATGAAGTTGAGAATTTTTCTTTCCAAGTCTGTAAAGAATTGTGTTGGCAATTTGATGGGCATTGCATTGAATCTGTATATTGCTTTTGGTAAGATGGCCATTTTTACTATGTTAATCCTACCAAGCCATGAGCATGGGAGATCTTTCCATCTTCTCATATCTTCTTCTAGTTTTTTCTTCAGAGATTTGAAATTTTTTTCATACAAGTCTTTGACTTCCTTGGTTAAGGTTACTCCGAGGTACCTTATGTCATTTGTGGCTATTGTGAAGGGTGTTGTTTCCCTAATTTCTTTCAACCAAAATTAATCAAAAGAGATGGGGAAGGACACTTCATACTCATCAAGGGAAAATTCCACCAAGAAGACATCACAATCCTGAACATCTATGCCCCAAATACAAGGGCACCCACATTTGTGAAAGAAACATTGATAAAACTTAAACCACACACTAATAGTAGGAGATTTCAACACCCCACTCTCAACAAAGGACAGGTCAACAAAACAGAAATTAAACAAAGAAACAATATCTCTAACAGAGGTAATGAATCAAACAGACATTTACAGAACCCTACACCCAAACACAAAAGAATTTACCTTCTTCTCAGCACCTCATGGAATCTTCTCCAAAATAGACCACATAGTTGGTCACAAAGCAAGCCTCATCAAATACAGGAAGATTGAAATAATCCCTTGTATCCTGTCGGATCACCATGGAATAAAGCTGGACCTCAGTAACAACAGAAATAGCAAAAAGCCTACACATACATGGAAACTGAACAACTTGCTACTAAAAGACAGCTGGGTCAGGGAAGAAATAAAGAAAGAAATTAAAATCTTCCTAGAACTCAATGAAAATGAAGACACAACATACCCAAACTTGTGGGACACAATGAAAGCAGTGCTAAGAGGAAAGTTCATAGCACTAAGTGCCTTCAAGAAGAAATTTGAGACAGCGCATTCAAGCAACTTAACGGCTCACTTAAAAACCCTAGAAAAAGAAGAAGCAGACACACCAAGAAGGAGCAGAAGGCTGGAAATAATCAAACTCAGGGCTGAAATCAATCAATTAGAAACAAATAAAACAATTCAAAGAATCAATGAAACCAAGAGCTGGTTCTTTGAGAAAATCAACAAGATAGACAAACCCTTAGCCAAGCTAACTAAAAGGCAGGGAGACGCCATCCAAATCAACAAAATCAGAAATGAAAGGGGGGACATAACTACAGACACTGAGAAAATCCAAGAAATCATTAGGACTTACTTCAAAAGTCTATACGGAACAAAATTTGAAAATTTAAATGAAATGGACAATTTTCTTGACCGATTCCACCTACCAAAGCTAAATCAGGACCAGGTAAATCAATTAAATAGTCCTATATCCCCAAGGAAATAGAAGCAGTCATCGAAAGTCTCCCATCCAAAAAAAGCCCAGGACCTGATGGTTTCAGTGCAGAATTCTACCAAACATTCAAAGAAGAGCTAACACCAACTCTCTTCAAACTATTCCACAAAATAGAAACAGAAGGAGCATTACCAAACTCATTCTATGAAGCCACAGTCACCTTGGTACCTAAACCTCACAAAGACTCAACAAAGAAAGAGAATTTCAGTCCAATCTCCCTTATGAACATTGATGCAAAAATACTCAACAAAATACTGCAAAACCGAATACAAGAACACATCAAAGATATCATCCACCATGACCAAGTAGGCTTCATCCCAGGTATGCAGGGATGGTTCAATATATGGAAATCCATCAATGTGATCCACCATATTAACAAATTGAAAGAAAAAAACCACTTGATAATCTCCCTAGACGCTGAAAAAGCCTTTGACAAAATCCAACATCCATTCATGTTTAAAGTATTGGAGAGATCAGGGATACAAGGCACATATCTAAACATAGTAAAGGCGATATACAGCAAACCTATAGCCAACATCAAACTGAACGGAGAGAAACTTAAAGCAATCGCACTGAAATCAGGGACAAGACAAGGCTGCCCACTCTCTCCATATCTCTTCAACATAGTTCTGGAAGTCCTTGCTAGAGCAATAAGACAGTTGAAGGAGATCAAGGGGATACAAATTGGAAAGGAAGAAGTGAAATTATCACTATTTGCAGATGATATGATAGTATACGTGAGTGACCCCAAAAACTCTACCAGGGAACTCCTAAAGCTGATAAACACCTTCAGCAAAGTGGCCGGATACAAAATTAACTCAAAAAAATCAGTAGCCCTCCTGTATACAAAAGACAAAAGGGCTGAGAAAGAAATTAGGGAAACAACACCCTTCACAATAGACATAGATATTGTTTAAACTTAGTTTTATCACGGAATATCTTGTTTTCTTCATCTATTTCGAATGTACTGTTTACTGGGTATAATAGTCTGGGTTGGTATCTGCGGTCTCTTTATGTTTGCATGACATCCTCCCAAGGCCTTTTGGCTCTCATAATCTCTATTGAGAATTATGTGTGATTCTGATAGGTCTGCCTTTATATGTTACTTGATCTTTTTCCCTTGCTGCTTTTAATATCTTTTCTTCATTGTGTAGAGTTAGTGTTTTGATTATTGTGAGAATTTTCTTTTCTGGTCTGGTCTATTTGGTGTTCTGTATGCCTCCTATATGTTTCTGGGCAGCTCTATCTTCAGGTTGGAGAATTTTTCTTGTATGATTTTATTGAAAATATATTCTGGACCTTGTATCCTGGAATCATCTTTTTAGTCTATTCTTATTATTCTTAGGTTTCATCATTTCATAGAGTCCTTGATTTCTTCGATGCTTTGCATTGTTATTTTTTTCTTTCTGGGATGTATCAGTTTCTTCAACTGTATCTTCAAGGCATGAGATTCTCTCTCTCACTTCTTGAATATTGTTGGTGATGCTTGTCTTTGTGGTGCTTGATCCCTTCTCTAAATACTCATTCTCCATGGATTTCTTGGTTTGTGTTTTCTTTATTGATTCTAATTCCATTTTTAGGTCTTGAATAACTATTAATTTTCTTCACCTGTTTGGTTGTGTTTTCCTCTCTATGATGGCCTCTCTTTGTATGATTGTATTTGCCTGAACTTATTGGAGAGATTTTTTTTTCTTTTCCTCTTTATATGCCTATACCTACTGCATAAATACAAACAAAAGGTCATTTTCCTGTGTTGTACTTGCATTAGAATAGCCATTGGTTTTCTTTTTTTGGGGGGAGGGGTTCTAGTGGAGCAATGATGTCACAGTTTTTGTTGACTATGTTCTTATGCTGGACTTTAGGCATCTGGCTGTCTGTAGCCTCAGCTGTTTCTTCCTAGGACACAGACTAAAGACTGGATCCACCTGTCTTTGGAGTCTAGAGTAGTGTTCAGGGGATGAAAAATGTGCAGTGGCTAAAAAATGGGTGGTGTTATTTAGATGCCAGTGTCTTGAAAGGCTGTGAGTGGGCACACAAACAAGTGGTGGGCTGGTGAATTGAAGATCAGTGGGTGTGCATGCACTGGAGCCCTGAAGTACGGGGTGCAGGTACTGGTGCTGGTCATGAGCATGGTGCAGGTGTAGGTGCTCCAAAGAGCTCCAGGCTCAGGTGGCATCTGTAGGGCTCCTTAAAAGAAAGCTGGGCTGAGGCTTACAGACTGTGCCCAAAACTGTGCTCCTTGTACTCTGATTCCTCTGACATCTGCCATCTCAGATCCGAGATACGTGTTATTCTATTATTCACCTGGTTTCCACAGTGTGAGCAGGAGGGATACAAAGTCTGCGTGCTAGAGCAGGAGTCCTTGGATCTGGGAGTCCAAACTCACTATAGTATGTGGAAGGGCAGGTGTACCAATATTTGCTACTCCTGGATCTGTGAGATGGCCACAGAGGGCCTGAATATGATCGACTCCAATTTCTGAATGTCCTGTCCAGAAAAGGAAGCACCAAACATTATGCTCTGAATCTAGCCACTTGTCCACTCACTGGTCTCAGACTGAGATCATCTGCCCCTCATATGCGGTGCACACTGGTCTCCACCATCTTGGATTCTCCTTTTGTTGATCTTTCATCCTTCCTTTCTTTTATGGTGGAAGCCTTTTTATGAGCTTTTCAATTTCCTCATGGGTCTGTTTAGGTCTATTTGGTTGTTGAATTATTGTTGAATTCATGTTTGAATCATGATTGTTTCAGTATATCTATAACTTATCCATTTCATGTGCATTTTTAAGCTGACTGGAATACAGTATTTTTTAATGTTTCCTTTGAACATTCTGAATTTCTTTGGTTTCTGTATTAATCTTTTTCTGTTATTTCTGATTCTGTGAGTCCTCTCTTTCTTTCTTTGATTTACTTGAAACAAGGATCTGTTAATTTTGTTTATCTTCAGAAAGAGGCAGCTCTTCCTTTGGTTAATTCTGTGTATTGTTTTCTTTGTTTCTATTTCGTTGATTTCTATTACAAACTTTTTATTTCTGTTTAAATATATTATTTAATTTGTTTATGTAATAGTGCAGCATCTGCTCACACCTCTCCTCCCAGTCTTTCCTTCTAACCTTGCCGCCCAACCCATGTGCCATTCCTCCCTTTATTTAAAAAAAAAAAAAAATGAAGCCTCCAATAGATATCAACCAGCCTTGGCATATAATGTTGCAATAAGATTATACACAGTTTCTGCTATTGAGGTTACACAAGGCAGTATAATTATGGGAAAGGGATCCAATGGCAGGCAAAAAAGACAGAGACTGCCTTGGTCTTGCTGTAAGGTGTCCCGCAAGAAGACCAAGTAGAACAACTGTTACATATTTGCAGAGAGCCCAGATCTTTTTCATGCATGCTCTCTTGCTAGCAGTTCATTACTATGAGATTGTATCAGGAGCCTTTCTGTGGGGCCACCCTCAGCAGGGAAAGGAGATTTGGGGGTCTTTACATATAGGTTGCTCCTCAGAGCAGATGAGGGGTCTATGAGGGAAGGGAGTGAGTTAGTTAGAGTAGTCAGGGGAATCTCACTACCAACTCTAAAATTCAGGACTTTTTGTGGCTCTAACTTACTATCAACAAGGCTCTTGTTTATTTATACAAGTTTCACTGCACAGTCTAATGATTATACAAGTGATACAGAGTGGGTGTTTAATTTTTTTCATCACATACCCAGGATTACAAATTCAGTTACACTTAAAAAATACAAACAGAACAGATTTAATTATTAGTATTACCCCTATAACTCTAATTTAAGGAATCTAAAGAATGCCTCCTTCAAGAAAACACATTTAATATATGAAAGCCTGCTTTTAGGCTGGCAGTGTTTTCAGTATGACCACAGTCCATATAAACAGATAATACTTGAACTGATCTTTTTATGAATAGCAAATACTAATAAATAACTTCCTTTATTATATGTATCATTATCTATGCTATGAAGTAGCATTATTTTAGTCAATCTATCATATTAACTGAATTTTATTCCATCAGGAGTGTAATATCTATGGCCTCTTATCTTTAAACTACATTTTCAGGGAGCTCTAAGTCTATAATAAAAGGATGTCTTAAATCTATAATCGAATATCCTGGCCTGCTGTGGTTTGCATATTGTCTCTGCTAAACCTGAAATATACTGTATACAGGCAGATACCCCAAGAAAATTCCTGAAATATTGGCCTCATCTTTCTATCTGCTTATCTGTGCTTAATGATCTCCATGGCATAAAGGTTTCCAAACTGTATAAAGGTATAGTTAAGTATAGGATTTCCATAAAAAGACTAAAACATAACTTTTCTGTAGAAAACAAAACAAAACAAAAAAACAGAAAATGAATCAGTGCAGAAAGTCGCCAGTAATGCAACATACAGAAAAAAAAAAAGAGTTAGAAAAATAGTGATTGTAACATTCTGCTCAGCTTTGCTGGAATTTCATCAAGCAGCTGAGGTGGCTTCATCAGCCTCACCATTCCAGTGAATATGGCTCTGAATTTCCCCTTATCTGATTTAATGACTAACATGTATAAACCTATTGTGTGACATGTAGGGCATTTTTATTCTTCAAAAGATGACTAGAACAACAAGAATGAAGATTAGAACAATTCCCAAGATTAGTCTGAAATTAATGATGAAAGACAAAGGGTCCTGTCCTGAGTCAAAGGATGTCAAAACTATAGATATTTATGGGCAACTTCCACAGCAGTTGATCTGACCCTCTAGCTGCAATTGTTGATGCATCTGTTGTGTATTTACTACCAAATCAGAATTGATCCATAGGTGATGGAGGTGGTGTCTAACTTATTCCATGTTCCCTGAGAAAAATTATATAAAACTGGGGTAAAAAATATCCACTGAAACTGTGAGAAACAAGAAAAATGAGAAGAGCCCATGATGGTGGAAACAAGAAAATGTATTTTTGTTCGAATACTATATATATATATATATATATATATATATATATATATATATATATATACTTAGAAATTCAATGTATTAAAAAAAAGCATTTGAAGGATTACTTGACAGTTTTACTTCATCTGAATATGAGTAATATAGATTTCAATGCCCTAGAGAAACAGTGATAAATTCTTAAGCAGAAAGATTATTATTAAGTAAACAAGATAAACAGTAGAAATGGAAATTATAGAGTTCATGATCAGGAAAACAGAATATGCAAGGCTTCATTGGAAAGCACTCTCATGAATTAAATGTGCAATGACTAAATAATTGCATTAGCTGAAATGTTGATTCACTTCTTTCCAACAGATCAGCAGGAGTGCATATCTTGCTCAAGTCAACAGTACCCAAACCCTGGGAGAATCCAGTGCCTGCCCAAGACAGTGACCTTCTTGTCCTTTGAGGATCCTCTGGGTATGGCTCTGGTCTGCACAGCTCTGTTCTGCTCTGTTAGCACAACTGCAGTTTTGGGGATCTTTCTCAAACACCGAGAATCACCCATTGTTAAGGCCAATAACAGAACTCTCAGCTACATTCTGCTAATCTCCATCCTCTTCTGCTTCCTCTGCTCCTTCCTCTTCATTGGACGCCCAAACACAGCCTCTTGCATACTGCAACAAATAACATTTGCACTTGTCTTCACCTTGGCTATTTCCACTGTTTTGGAAAAAACTCTAACTGTAATTCTGGCCTTTAGAGTCATGAAACCTGGGAGAACAATGAGAAGATTGTTTGTCTCAGGTGTGTATAATGCTGTTATCCCCATCTGTGTCCTGATCCAACTTATTCTCTCTGGAGTCTGGCTGGGAACTTCACCTCCCTATATTGACACAGATGTACACTCTGAATATTCTCATGTCATCATTTTATGCAACAAGGGTTCAGTTACATTTTTCTACTGTGTGTTGGCTTACTTGGGGACCCTAGCTCTAGGGAGCTTCACTATGGCATTTCTGGTGAGGAACCTGCCTGACACATTCAATGAGGCTAAGTTCCTGACATTCAGCATGCTGCTGTTTTGCAGTGTCTGGGTCACCTTCATCCCTGTCTACCAGAGCACCAAGGGCAAAGCCATGGTAGCTGTGGAGGTTTTCTCCATCTTGGCCTCCAGTGCAGGGCTGCTGGGATGCATCTTTTTCCCAAAGTGCTACATTATTCTCTTAAGACCTGATAAAAACTTTTTGAGATGTATTAAAAACAAAAAAACTAGCAAATAAAAATTGATACACTAGTTTTCTAATAAACTCCATTAGTATACAGAAATTAAATTATTTACCCACTTTTAAGTAACTTTTTCTGAAATGTATTTTTAAACAAAAATAAGAGTCCCTCACTTTGTCTCACAATCACAGACATTCTATTTCAGAAAAGAAGCTGCTGCTAAAAACACATTTTAGTAAGTTATGCACATTAATTATTAATTTGTAGAAACTATGCATATTCAAAATGCAATTACATGATAGTAATTGAGATAAATAGTACATGAACTAATTACTTGTTCTCTGTCTTTTTTAGGGAGTATAACAGCGCTTTGTGTATTTGGGATTCTTTTATAGAACAGGCAAGAAAATCATTCTCTAGAAAGAGGAGGGCTTTTAAACAGGTCGAGACATTCCAGATATCAGTGTAGAAAATTTTCTAAAAGTAAAAATTAAATCTACTACCTGATTATGCTCTCTTTTCCTAGACATATGGAAAAATGACTCGATATCCCACTCTAGAAATATGCTCTCAGTCACCTTCATTGCTATTCTATTCACAATAGATAAGAAATAGAAACTCATAAATATCTTTAACATAATAAATGGATAATAAAAATACCATACACATAATAGATGTAAGTAGAAAAATTATAATTAAGGTAACCCATATCCAGAAGACAAATATGTCTCATTCTCTACTCTGGGGAATCTAACTCCAAATGTTCAGATGTGTGTATGCACCATGGAATAACTGTAGAAACAAGAAAACATGGTGGGCAAGCAGTACAATGGCAGGGAAAAGGTCATCTGATTGGAATAATGTGTGTGAGTTATTCTAAATATGAAGGTGGGTAAATATAAAATAAGGAAGTGAATGAAATAACAGTAAATATTTATAAGAGTTTTAAGAAATCATACTGTGAATCATCCATATAAAATCCTTACAATGCATGCATGAATATAAACATGTTGCAACCTAAATATATTTAATAATGCACACAGTTAAGTATGCTTCGCCACTGACCAAAGAAGCTTTTCTTGGCAACAACAATCGTGACTGAAATCCACAACCAGTCATAAGGCAAAATTCTGAACAGTCACACCTGATACATCTACAAAACAATTCTCAGATCTAAGGCTCAGAGATCATGCAGAACAGGTGGTAAAAGAAAATATATAAGGCATAGCATCCGAGTATGTTCTGGTAGTGTGTCCCCTAATAATACCAGAAGCTACAGCCTTAAGATTTAAGATAAAAAATTAAAAAAAGCTTACCAATATACCTGCATAACCTTGAACTGCAAGTTGGAAAATGCTAATAGACATGCAAATTTCCTCCAGAAACAAACCACTGGCCTCAATCCTATGCAAAAAATTTCAGGGAATTAATAAAGGCTGGGAGGGGGTTAAATATTCTTCCCAGGAAAGAACATAAAATCAGTTAGTCATCTAACCCCAAACAATCAGCCCTGAAAACATGCATAGAAATCACACTATTAGGCTTTGCAACTTATATGTAGAAGTTGTAGAAGTCTACATCATATGCACATAATATGAATTAATGAAAAAGAGAGACAGGAGAGGTGTTTGGGAAGATTTAGAGGGAAGAAAGAGAAAACAGAAAATTATGTTATTATATTATAACCTGAAAAATGAACTAAATATTGGTTCATTCATTCCTGATTTTAAAATGAATTACTATTCAGTAGTTTAAAAAATAAAATTTTCAGGTAAATGGGTGGAACTAGAAAAAAATCATGTTATCTGAGGTAATCCAAGCATAGAAAAACAAACTTCAAATTTTCTCTCTTCTATGCTTCCTAGCTAAAAAATGAGTATTTCTGAACTGAAATGTGAGTCCATATCTGGCAGTAATTGCAAAAACCTGGAATAGAAAAAGGATTATTTCCAAGGTGAAAATGGAGTTATTTTGGGGGCAGTATGATGTAGAAGGTTACAAGTGATTTCAAAGTGAAAATGGGAACACAAGAGGTGTTATAATAATTATGGAGGTGAGACTGAGAGAAATACTAAAGGGAGGACGGTAAAATAACAATAAAGATGTCTGAAAAAGTAATATGGAGTCATACTAGTATCTATCTACCTAAAACATTTATAATCCATGTAAGTTGTATAAAACTAAAATTTAGTTTAAATGAAAATTTGCCATCTTTGATGACAATGGTCCCTCCATCTCACAAAAACTCTAACACCAGGCATGAGAAGTCCACTTTTGTGTTACTGGTGGGGGTTGTCTCAGAGACTCCTCAGACATTATATGCTGCTGCTATTTCCCTTTTTGTCCCAAACTTGGAAGCCATTTCCCTTTTGCTGATGACACCAAATACTTCACACGCTAGCCCAGAGACATCTGAGCTGAAACTGACTTGAACACACCCTCCCTGAGGACTAGCATTCATGTATCAGAAGGTGCAATGCATGGTTTCAAAAGAGGAAATGAAGCAATAATAGTCCTACCTTGCTATGATGCCTATCAACCACAACAATGATCAGCATCACATGATAACCTTAAGCATGAAGTAGTGGCATGCATACCTTGGCAGTAACTAACCTACACAATTCCTAACCTCATCCTTTATACATATATCTTTATACTCACAGATAAGCATGATCTTTGTCCAGCAAATTTAGGATTTTTTTTTTTTTTGTAATTGAGAGGGAGGGAGTACAAACGTTTAAGAGACCGAGGATCAGGTATTTGGATATAAGATTTCATTTCCTCATAAAAGCTACAGTTACACTGGAAAAATATGTGTATGGGAGTGTCTGGAAGGAAGAAAGAGTAGGTGTAATAATGAAATTATATCATGACTGATAAACAGAAGAAATATTAAAAGAATAAATAAAATTATTAATGTTTCCTTGCTTATATCTTTGGTTGATGGGATTAAATAAAATTTCATGGAAAAGAAAGGAAAAAATATAGTCCCTGTCTTTCTAAAAATGAGGAGCTGAAAGAATAATTTAGTATGCTCTCCCTTTGCAGTGCTTACTTAGCCCCAAATTCTTTTATGAAACTTTTATTTATTTATTTAATTTTTGAGAGTATATACTAAGAGCCATTCATGTGGGGAAGTTCAATAGGCATGTTGTCTTTCTGGACTGGAGAGCTGGTATTTTGCAAGGTCTGTACCTCAATATACCCTAGAATTGCTTCCAGACTCTGACAACCCTTTATTCTGTGCTACTGTGTCTCTTCAAAAGTTCCCTGCACAGATGTAGCACATGGCAACTCAGTGTCCAAGTGGGTTCCATAGTAATAGGAATAGGTACTGTCTCTGACATAAACTGATTGGCCTGCTCTTTGAACACTTCCCCCTCAGAAGGGAGCAGCCTTACAGAAGAAGACAGAAGCCTACAGAAGAAGACAATACAGCCACTCCTGATGAGACCTGATAAACTAGGATCAGATGGAAGGGGAGTGACCTCCCGTATCAATGGACTGGGGGAGGGGCATGGGTGGAGAAGAGGGAAGGAGGGTGAGATTGGAAGGGGAAGAGAGAGGGAGCTACAAGTGGGATACAAAGGGAACAAACCGTAATTAATAAAAGTAAAATATTATAAAAAATTCAGGTTTTATGTGAACACTCACTTTCTGGGTTTTTACCCACTAAGATTCAATAAACTATCTGATCTTTTTGAAGATTCACTGCTGTTCAGATGAATTAATTCCTGATCATGTAATTCCTGATTTGATTAAAACAATTTTAGAAGGTAACTTGTTTTAGAACTTCTAAAACAATTTTGCAGTTTTATGGCTGCAATAAATACTTTTGTGGATCTCCAGACACCTCACTAAGAAAAGAGTTTGAGACAGATTTGTTGCTTCAGATAAGCTCTCACTCGAGGAATGGCTCCACTAATTCTTGTATATACCACAAATATAGGCAACTTTATTCTTCCCAAAATGCAAATTATAATGGGGCTACCAAAAAATGTCTAAATTAAATACAAAACTTAATGTCAAGATATACAAATTGTTTCACTGTAATTCCTTATGTCTTGTCAGCTTATGGCATAAAATACTGTCAGTCTAAATTCACTTTGTATCTTGGAATGAAAGACAGATAAAATTTCTGTCCTAAACTCACTATAAAATAAGAGATAGCTGGAGAATATGTAGCTAGTTAAGTCCTAATTGAGCAGGCATGTATCTTCTTGTACCCTGTTAACCTCTAATTCTTGTCTCCCTTTGTCATTCTGAACTCGCTACAAACTTGTATAATCAATACAAACATACACAATTTTTAGTTTTAATGTAAAAACATGTAACCTGTTGCATTTTCAAATTCATCATTATCTGTGACAAGTAATTCTTTTGTATCAGAAATATAAAAGCTATGACCAGACAATAAACCAGATTGAAGCCTACTGGAATTTGCCTCATGAATAAGTTGTAAATATGTGAATATGTATATCGATGTGTTTACATGAAATATGTCTGTGTTTTATAGATGTTACATGAGAATATGTCAATTCTCTGGCTGTAAGGTGCTCCTTTTGTAACATCCATGAAATAGGTGGATAAATATGTACAGCTTCATATGTCTGATCATTTGCGTATGTGTGTGAATGTATGTGTGAACCAGCCATTACAGCTGGTCAGGGAAGATGTTTTCCCCAAGTGCACCCTGAGCATGCTGCAGTTTCTGCAGAGATGCTAGCTGACATCAACATCATCATCATATGTAAGCTTGTTGGAATGTGTTGGTAAAATTTCTTGTTTCATCCACTTTTTTCAGTGGATGTGACCTAATCCTTTCTTTTCTCTCCATTTTCATTTGCAGAGGGTTAATGGGCCCCTAAACCTCCACCATCCCAAGGACCCTGCCCCAGAGAGAGGACAGAGGATTGTCACTGAACCCCTAGAGGCCTGAACAAAGTCTCTGAGTAAACAAGCCTGGAGCTCTTTGTCAGTCTAATTAAGACCTCCTGTTGTTAAGTAACAGAAAGTATTTAAATAGTGATTTTTGTGGCAGAGAGACCAGAAAGCCTTCAGTGGCTCAGATGGTAAAGCACCAGGCTCCAAGTCTGGGAATTGGTGATTCACACCTAAATAAAACCTTTGACTTCCTCATCAAGATGCCTAAACAGATTAAGTTTAGGTATACAGAAAGATACAAATATCAGTCCCTGACCTTGAATTCATCAGTCTGAGTCTTTTCACCCTGGGTATTCACTTCTGGATATTACAATTATAAACTGTTTTGAGGCAATAATTTCATTACAAAATTTCTTCCTTCCCTCTTCTCCCTCCAGGCCTTTCCACATACTCCTCCCTCTCTGGCTCACCTTCAAATTTATGGCTTCTTTCTTCATTGTTATTTCATGTGTTATATACACATGTACTTTGAAATATAAACTGCATGTTTTTATAATGCTATATGTATGTTTTCAGGGCTGAACAACATTTCCTTTTATAGGAAAACTAAATGTTCTAAGTGACTGTAGTTAGGTTATAGGTAAACAGAGAAATGAAAGTAACCTATAATAATCAAATTAAAAAAATCTAAGGAAACACTAAAAAAACAACAACATAATGGAAATTTATAAATATCTTTCAGACAAAGGTCAGTAGTACGAGACTCAATTTTATTAAAAAAGTGGCAAAGATGCTAGACAAAATTTCAATGAGAATTTTGCTGCCTACAAGGAATGTTTAATACATCAATGATAGTTATTTTATTTACTATTTTTATTATTTCTTTTATTTTCCAATTATGATGTAATTTCAAGCATAATTTCATCATTATCCTCTCCTCATTCCTCCTTCCAAACACTCCCACACACCACTCATTGCTCTTTTGCAAAACTATGGTGTTTATTTTATTGTTATTTTACGAACACACACACACACAGTATTTGATCAGAGCAATAGAAACCCTCACAAAGACAGGCACTAAAGAAAATACCTCAAGACTGGAAATGCTTGCTCAAATCTACCCCATGCTCAAGAATAATTGCAGGCATACACAATTACTGAATGAAACCTCAGAGGCTGGACTAAAGCCAGAAACTGTCTTTGTTCTTTTAATTTCATGTCAACCGCATCAATCTTGATCTGTTGGGAGCCGAGTGGTCGTCCTGCCAGCAGAAACGCACGCAAACACAAGGATCCTTCTGCAACAAGCCTTTATTACAGTTAAGCGATGAAAGGAGGAGAGGAGAGGGAGAGCCCCGATGTGGCCCTGTTTATATAAGCCCTGGTCGCACCTAAGTGACGTGTCAATACCCTGATTGGCTGCTCACTCTTTACCCCGTCTGATGACTCAGGCTTAGCGTGCTTAGCGTGTTTACACAACCCGCGCATGCGTACTGGAGGGTTTTTTTACAGTTTTGAGGGCGGATGTCAGCGCCACTAGATGGCGTCTGAGTCTCAGCTCTCCACATTGATCTAACACACTACAACATGCACTGAGGAAAGCAGCAAATCATTTTAATAGTCTGCATTCAACTAAACATTAAAATGTAAAAAAATCATGAAGAAAACTACAGACATACGTATGTACTCTGTGACAGAACCCTTTTCCATTTTAACTTATACTTTTACTTATAAGATGAAAATGTTTTATTGGCTTCACCATATAAATTACTTACCAATGATGTAAGATCCCAACGCTTCCCTGGCCTACAAGTAATGCTCCCCTGCCATGGTTAAAGTCAGTCGGTATTTGTATCTTCTTCAGATCTCACTTCTGTTTTGCTCAACAGCATTTTATAGAGGGCAAGCACCACTGCATACACTGCACACCATACGGAATAGCTAGGCTCAGAAATGGTCATCACATCATTTTTTCTGGTTTAATCTTTATAGAAATATTTCCTGGGTATGGTTTATTATTTCCACATAGCAAAGCAGGAGGTGAGCAATCAAAATTGTCAATCTGGAACTTATGGCAGTAAGAATCTCCTGGGTACTGGGAGGGTGTAGGTGACTAGAGAAAATTCATTAATCCAGGGATAGCTCTTGTCTTTGAATATTAGAAGCTTCCTCTGAAAACGTTCATCAAATCATTCTTATTTGATACAGAATCTAAATATAATGTGTTGCTCTGCCATGTTCCACACCTTCCTTCTGGCCGAAAATATTTTACTTACCATGTGGAAAAACATCAGGTATTAATATCACTATAGAATACCTGTACATTTTCCTGTGTATGTTGAAGTTCAGCAAATCAACACCAAATAATACCCACATTTTAATTAGCTGGGAATTTTTCTGTAAAACCCACACAGACATTTGTCTTTCTTTCCTTCCTTTCCTCTTCTTCCTTCTCCTCCACCTGTTACTTTTTCTCTTTGCCCAAATATGTATGATTCAGGCCAGCAGATATGGCCCGATCTTTGTGTACCAAGTCCCCAGCACCCTAACCACTAAGCTCAGACCACCTTATCTACTCAGGCTCCAACACCCTAAGCATTATTTACAATGTCCTGCCTGCTCATGCACCTGAAAGCCAGCAGAGGGTGCCAGAACACCCTGTACCTGGTCATGCACAACCTCATGCCAGGGAGGGGTAAACCCATCTCCCCAGGATGCACGCAGGTAAAGTGGGAGAGGCTTGTGCCTCTCTCTTTCCGCCATCCCCCTGCCTGTGGTAGGCCCCACGCATGAGCCACTGGAGGACCCCAAGCAGGCGGGCGGTGGACAGGGAACCCCGTAGCTTCCCCCTGTGTGGAATTCTGGTGGAGAGCTTGAATAAGAAAGATGCTGACCTGGGAAACCCCACAAAGCTACTGACGCACCTATTGCCTTTGATTCCGAATCTGCCCTGCAGAAAGCAGAGACTTCAGGGCTTGACAGCTCTGAGTCCCCTCCCCCACCCCCTTTCCACTCCCGCCATCTCCCTGGCCTCGGACACGGGTTCATAAACACAAAGCTTCTAGTCACAGATCGACCATTATCATTGGTTTCCCACTTGGGAGCGCTCGCTGGTCAGTCCCAAGATGCATCGTGGCAGAGACCCATCTGCCTGAGAACTACAAACATGTCTTCGGAGCAAGGTCTTCTAGGATTGCATCTGAGAACTACCAAAATGGCGTCCAGTCCGCACGATGCCCCCTGGGATTGCTTGCAGTCCAGCAGCGGCCTCTCTCCCCTTCTCCAGCATACACCGCATACACCAAGGTACCGCCTACAAATCCCAGAATACCACGCGTAGTTAACACACTTAGCTGCTGTTTCTGCTTCTGCTGCTCCTGCTACTACAGTAAAAAAAGGCCCAGGCCCTGGTAGCTGGAGAAGGAGTCTTTGGGTCTCCTTTAATTACGTCATAGGGAGTCAGACATAGTTAATAATTATCTTTCAAATATTAAAAAAAAGGTGGATGAGGCAGCACACGCCTGTCGTCCCAGCATTCCTACAGGCAGTGGGAGGAGCGTCTCTGAGTTTTATTCAACCCCAAAATTTCACTATATGATGAACCATATTATTTTGTTTGACAGTGACTAATACTATATTTTTAAATTACATAATGAACAGTGGATAAAGCAGTGTCTACTCTTCGAGATTGGCTTAGGTTCAATCCCTAACACCTACCACTATCCGTGAATCCAGATCCAGGGTATATCACACCCTCCCACACACAGGAAGGCTAAGAGAGATTTTTTTCTAAAAATATAAAATAAAATTTCTTACTCATCAGAATAAAAACTCTGCTCTAAGAAGGACTGTGAGGAAGGCAGCAATGACTGATTTAACATCTATGCATCCACAGACACACACTGATAATAATACTCAGAAACCTTATAAAAAGATTAGGATATATGAATCCCTCTCTTAAACAAATCCTTAAATGTCTAAGGTCCTGCCAGGTGTGCTTGCACAAGCCTTTAATCCAGGCACATGAGAGGCAGACACAGACCAATCTCTGTGAGTTCAATGTCTGTCTGGTTGACAAAGAGAGTCCAGGATAGACAGGCCTACACAATGAAACTCGGTCTTAAAAAACAAAACAAAAATAAGATTAAAACAAAAAATCTGAGCCAGACATGGTGGCACATGTCTCTAATCCCATCTCTCCAGGAGACACGAGCATGCTGCTGTGTGAGTTCAATATCACCCTAGTCCAGGACATGCACAGCTACAGAGAGAAATCTTGTCTAAAAAAACTGGCTCCTTCACACCTGCATGACTAGATACGTCTGAAATCACATAGTGTGCCTATGCTATAAGAAAGTCTTGCCAGGCATGGTGGCACACATCCTTAGTCTTAGCACTTTGGAGGCAGATGAAGGTGGGTCTATGTGAGTTCAAAGTCATCTTGGTTTACAAAGAGAGTCCTGGACTAGCCGCGATGCACTGAGACACCATGCCTCAAAATTAAAACACATTAAATTAAATTAAATATTAAATTAAAAGAAAAAATCAAAGCCTGGACTGTTGGCAATTCCTCTAATACCAGCACTATGACTGGCAGAGGGAGACAGATCTGTGTTAGTTCAAGGCCTGCCTGGTCTAGAAAACACGACAAGTCAGTCAAGGCCATACAGGGAATCTCTTTCGAAAAAAAAAATCCTGGGATGTAAACAAACAAACAAAAAAAAAAAAAAAAACCAGTCTAATAATGAAAGATAGTTTCCTTTTTTCACTTTTTAAAATTTATTAATGGTTTTATAAATTACAGCTTATTCACATTGTATCCACACTGTAGCCCAAACCTTCTTCCTCTCTTTTACCATCCTTCCAAACTTCCTCCCATTCCCACCCCCAAGTCCACTGATAGGGAGGTTGTCCTTCCCTTTCATTTGACCATAGCCTATCAGGCCTCATCAGGACTGGCTGCATTATCTTACTCTGTGGCCATAAGGCTGCACCCCCCTGAGGGGGAGGTGATCAAAGAGCCAGCCACTGATTTCGTGTTAGAGACAGTTCCTGCTCACATTACTAGGGTTCTCAGTTGGAGACTGAGCTGCCATGGACTACATCTGGGCAGGGGTTCTAGGGGTTCTAGGTTATTTCCATGCATGTTCATCAGTTGGAGTATCAGGCTCAGAAAAGACCCCTGTGCCCAGTAGTTTTTCATCTGTTGATTTCCTTGTGGAACTCCTGTCCCCTCAAAAGTCTTTCTTAGTTATCAGAAGAAAATGCAAATCAAAATGATCCCAAGATTTCACATTACACCCATCAGAATGAATAAGATAAAAAACTCAAGTGACAACACATGCTGGAGAGGACGTGCAGAAAGGGGAACCCTACTCCACTGCTGGTGGGAATGTAAAATTGTACAACCACTTTGGAAATCAATCTGGCACTTTCTCAGAAAATTAGGAATAGTACTACCTCAAGATCCAGCACATGTTCAAAATATGCTCAAGTATACAACAAGGACATTTGTTCAACCATGTTTGTAACTGATTTATTTGTAATAGCTAGAAGCTGGAAACAACCCAGATGCCCCTCAGTTGAGGAATAGTTACAGAAATTATGGTACATTTACACAAGTGAATACTACTCAGCATTTAAAAATAAGGAAGTCATGAAATTGGCAGGCAAATGGTGGGATCTATAAAAGATCATCCTGAGTGAGTTATCCCAGGAGCATAAAGAAACACAGGGTATATACTCACTCATAAGTGGGTATTAGACATGTAATACAGGATAAACATACTAAAATCTGTACACCCTAAGAATTTAATTACGAAAAGAAACATTTTTTTATCTGTTCTTCATCATAGCTTTCGAGGAAGTAAATTATTTACCATGTTCACTTATAATGTAATGGAGGAGGTCACCAATTGTGGTTTGTGTGCTATATTTTGAAACATTGGTGTAGGTATTGAAGTTTCCTGTATGTTTATCAAATCCAATCACAGAAGCTTATTAGGTCTTTCTGACATTCTTTCTGTGGCTGTTGATCTAATGCATTTCTACTTGGTGATAGGTATTTTTCTGCTGCAAAGTATAGAATGGGATTCCCATCATCTATATCATCCATTGATTATTTATATCAGGTAGAGTGTGATCATGCTTTTCAATGAAGGGTCTCTGAGAAAGTGTGGTGATTTTGTTTTTCATTTTCACAAATTCTTTTAAGATATTTTTTTCAAGCCTGATTTGGTCGTCAGTAATTAGGCAAAACTGCATTTGAAATCTTGATTATCATGTGTCAGCCATCTGAGTACACATTCCCGAATGTGTTCTATTTTTACCAACATTATTGTTAAAATGCTTAATAGTGTGTATGTAGGTATGTTACTGTATGTACGTATATCTATATCCATATGTATGTATGTATTGTTTGATGTTCCATTCTTCATGGTTCCATTATTTACTACATGACACATAATGCTGAAGTACTGCCTTCTGAGAGAATTATCTAGAGGTGCTGAATAATGTAACAACAATGATATTTATTTCAAAAAGCATATTATGTGTGTGTAATGTTTCTATGGGTTCTTAGGCCATGACAGATGTGTGAAGACTTGGTGACAACTTTGTGGGGTTCATTTTGGTCATTTTTATATGATGTTCAATGTCATGTTGCCAGTTTTGCTTACCACAGACATTCCCCACTGAGTTCATTGATACTCAAATAAACTTTATTGAAATATTACATCAGTAAAATATTGTCTTCTATCCAGATTATAAACCTATTGTCATATAAGGATGGAAGAACATGAAATATTTTGAATAATGCATACTATTTCCAAATTAAAATGATATAGTGCTGTCTTTTTTTTTTTTTTGGAATATGTTAGTTCATTCTTAGGAGTAAAGACTTGTTCATAACACTGTCTCAGATCTCCAAGTGAATGTCAGAGAATTGTCTCAGTGAGCATAGTTGGTTGTTTCTAAGCCTGATGATTTGAGCTCAATTTCTGGGTAGCATTTTACTACTATACATTTTTTAATATTTCTATAGTTAGGCTATTGTATATACAAATTCACACACCAACACATACAAAATCATATTTAAACCTAAATAAGGGCCAGTTTGTTCACTGGTCAAAAGACTCTTTAGGTTTCATGTTGAGAACTCATATATGGATATAAACAGATAGTAAACAGCAAAAAGTTGTCCTCTCACTGGCACATACATACTCAAGCATTTTTCAGTGGATGAAATTAAAGGAAAGGAGAAAACCCACTTACTGATAACATCAGAAATGTTTTGCAATTGTAAAAAAAATGGTTCCTTTGTACATCTTATTTTATCCTTTCATTCCTTGATTCAAGAATAAGCCCTTAAAAAATATCTTAGCTTGGCTCAGAGGTGCATTCCTGTCATCTTAGACCCAGGAGTCCATGGCAACGTAATCTTTCTGAGATTGTGGTCAGTTTGGTCCACAGAGTGATTTCTCTTTTGTGTTTTTTCGTTTGTTTCTTTATTTGTTTGTGTTTTAGACAGAATTTCCTTGTGTAGCCTTGGCTGTCCTAGACGCACTTTGTTGACCTGGCTGGCCTCAAATTCAAGTCTCTTCTTCCCTGAGTGCTGGGATTACAGATGTGTGCCACCATGCCCAGCTCCAAAGATTGAGTTCTAAAACAGGCATGTAGAAATATCGTGTATTTAAATGATCCCCCAAAATGTACTCTATATCTCAAATTATAGGTTTTCTCCCCCTCAGGGATAGTGCCCACAAAGCTGGGTCTTGGTACCGGTCCTGGTCCTTGACCTCAGAGCCTCGCCCTAGGCTCAGCTGTGGCCCCAAAAGTCTGCTGTCAAGTGCTGACTTTGTTGGGCTTTCTCTCTGGGACTCAGTCTATCCCAGTAGACCCCTGGGCACCAACTACACACCTGGCAGCATCTTCTATAGATGGATAAAAATGCCCAACTCACAGGAAACTCTCAACAAAAACAGGCTCCATACCTCTTGGCTTAGTCAGGAACACAACCCAGGAGTGGCTCCACCCACTGTGGGCAAATGGGGAGGACCCATCTCCGAATACATCACTTAAGTTGAGTAAGCAACACCTTTTTAATAATAATATGAAACCAACAACAATAACGCAACAGTGAAAAATAGCAATTTTAAAATATACAAAATAAAGGGAATCTTTTCTCTAAGGGGAGCAGGCGCTGAGTGCAGCTCAGCTGGCAATTGTACCAACTATATGTCTACTTCGGGCAGCGAGGACAGGGGATTGGGTGCCCCCAAGTGCACCACAGTGGAGAGAAACAGTAGTTCATCTGCCATGTCCACAAGGGCCTGTGCGTCCTCTGATGCTAAAACCGAAGGTTGCAGTGGTCCAGCTTCTGGCAAGACTGGGGATCCCACAGCCATGTGATCCAGGAGCTCAGCATTTTCTTGGGGCTTAGCATATGCCCCTGAAGCCAGGCTTCTTTTCTCCTGTGCCACCAAGGCCTCTTGCATGGGCAGCTCTGCAGTCGAGGCCCCAAGTAGCCCAGGATCTGAGTACAGAAAGGGGTGAGCCGTCATCCGGGATAGGGGAACAGCCTGAAGGCACGCAGAATGGGGTGAGCTAATCCAAGATGGCCTCTCCATGCCAGGAAGGCAAAGTCCCCTCTCCTACCCGCAGGACGGTTGAGTTGACAGGCTTCATCCTCTGCTTCATTGGACAGAGCTTCAGGACACTTCCCCTGTGGGACACGGGGTTGGAATCAGCTGCTGCCTCACTAGGCGCCTCCCTAGGGTCCTCATCCTCCTCCTAATTCTCCTCCTCCTTCTCGGGCTTCAGCTTATCTAGGGCTTATCCATTGCCCGGAGGATCTCTCCAGATTGGCAGTCCAACTCTGCAGTGGGCACATGGATCCTGGCATAGTCCAGCAGCCATCTCACGATGGCCAGGTCCGGGGGCCCCAGAGAAATCCTGGGGGAATTTCTGCAGCCACTGGGACAAGAACGAGAAGATGGCACTGTGGGTGAGAGCAGGGCACAGGGACACGGTGTCGGGAGCCTGGACTCTCTTTGGAACTGTGGGGGGGGGAGCATTGGTATCCCCCAGGGCCTTTCCTCTTTTGCCTCTCCCTCTGCTGCTCAAAACCCAGGAGCCCAGTGGGAAACCTCTGTCCTCTACCAGCAGGTGAGGTCGCGAGGACAGTCCCTAGGGAGAGAACCCCAAAGGTGAGGCTCCTGGCCAAAATTGGCCCTCCACCCTAGCCCTAAACGCCCCTTCCTGCTCACCTCCCCCTCCACCCCAAGCCTACTCATGTCTTTGTCTGCTTTTCTGCCTGAAGGATCTATACGTGTGACAGTCCACGGGGGTGTTACCCCTAAGGCTCCGTGTCCCCAAGCCACCCAGACATCTAGAGGAACTATTAGAATCTTCCCAGGGATGGGTTTTGGGGTGCTAGGGGCTCCATCCATAACAAACACCGCAAATGGGGTCCAGAATCCTTTACACAAACGGGGAAAGGTCGCTCAGGGCATGAGAAAGGGTGGTGTGTGACATTCCCTGGGGAAGGTGAATGGCACCTGTTAGAGCCCCACCCCTGCCACAATTGCCCATGTTTGGCCATGTCACTTTAAGGGGTCTGGCCTGGGACTCAGGCTGCTGGGACTCACACGGCCAGTTCTGTGAGGGCACAGGGCACTGGCCCTGGGAAACAGCAGGAAAAGATCTGAGAGGTGGCTAGATCCCTGGTGGAACCACTCTCCTGCCTTTTCAGCATCAGGTCCAGAACCAACCAGATGGTGGCAATGGATAAAGGGCCAGAAGGTGGGCAAATAGGGAATCATCTGCTTCATATAGTCCATGCGATCATTGCTGAGCATGAGGATGCCATGAAGGAAGGCTCACTACCTTTCGCTATGAGGAAGGACCAGGGCAGGAAGGAGGCTTTAAGTGTGCAAACCCCGAGGGGCACCAATGACCCCTTTCCCTACACCTAAGCGGGAAGCAGGCATGAAAAGCGTTCCTCAGTGTCCCAACAGGAACACTCTTCCAGGCTGCAATTGCAGTGGATGGGGGGTGGGGTCGACCAGAAAGCTTCCCTGCTGCAGGACAGCCCTGGTTACCTTGGTCTCCCAGTGGGGAACAGGCCAGAAATGTGTCAGGGAGCGCACCACATGTCTCCAGCAGCGGCACAGGCGACCACCGCTGTCTTCTCTGAGACCTGAGCCCGTGGAGGTCTGGAAGCAGAACAGACTCATCTCTCCAGCTCGTCTGGACCGGCTGGTCTGTCCAGGCTGCTGTTGCTGCTGCTGGTCTCCCGTTACCTGGCAACCGGGTTCCGGTTCCATCCTGGAACCTGGCTGAGGAAGCATGGTCACTTCCTGGAGTCACCCTTCCAGAGCCTCCCCTCATGGGCTCTCCCTGGAGGCCACCAGCCCTGCAGGCTCTGCTGATTAAACCATCAACAGTTCCAGAGAGAAATGATGGAGAAGTTGCCTCCCGTCACCACTAGAGGGCATAGAGTCACATGAGAGGATGCAAGGATGAAAAGAACAGCAGCAGCAGCAAAGAGGGATGGCTACCATCCTTCTTTAATTTTTTATTTTATTATTATTATCATCATCATCATCATCATCATCATCATCATTCCTCATTTTTCTTCCCTAGTATACTGAAAACAAATTCACATTCTTTCATTTCACCTACTGAACTAAAATGTTCTCATCTCTCAGCCTTTCAATATGTATGTTCTTTATCTTATCTGGGGTGTTAGGTACCTCTTGCTTTCCTTTAGGTTTCATAGTGGAATTTATAGTGATGTATACATTTCTATGCATGGTCTATGGGTTTGTTTATAGTGGATTACCCCACAAGACTGTAAGCTTATAGAGAAAGAGTGGTGTTTACATCAATCATTTTTGTGTGTTCAGGACTTAGCAGAGTATTGGGTACCTAATTCACAATAACTATCTGTGGAAGGACAAATAACCTTTTAAAAAGTAAATTACTTTAACGAAGTCTTCATAATCTGATAGTAATAAATAATTCCCACCTAAAGGATGGGAGCATGTAGCATTTTATTTGTTAATGCCAGTCATTGTGCCATCTGTAAAAAACTTCCTGGAGTCTTTTTATCTTGTTCTGTTACTGCTGTTACTAGGACAGCCTACTCTATGCCTGTTGCCTTCTCTGTGTTCTCTTTAATTCATCCCATAACAAGTTACTTCCTTTAAGCTTTAGTGAGATTTAGCATCTGGCTTCATTATATCCACAGACTATCTGTTTCTGCCTGTTTTGTACAGAAGGCAGGAATACAACTCAGAGGTAGAACATTTGCTTCACATATAGGAGGTAAGGAAGGAAGGAGGAGGAAAGGGAGGAGAAAAAAGAACAGGAGAATCGAAACATTGCTTTTCTTTATGCAGATGCACTTCCTTCAATACAGGAGTTAACAGTCTTCTTGTCTCTGCATTCGAAATAAGGTAGAAATTCCAGATACAGCAACAGTGATACTTATTTGGTGTTAGTTTTTAACCTGGTCCTTCTCCTGACATTTCCCTGCTTTATATGTATTTGGTTTTATGTATATGTTCATTTTCTGGGATGAATCAATTTTTTCATTAGGTTTTATGAGAAGTCATATCCTCAGAAAGTGTCCAGAGCTTTGAATCCTACCATACTTATCCCTAGGAGCCCATATCTGCAAAGGTGATTATGTCCTCTCTGTACATCATTTGATGTTATGACTTCAGGATGCATCTTGAACCTTGTTTTCAAGAGAATGTTGTAAACAAGCCTTAAGCTTAGCAGGCATTTTGTGCCTCATGAAAAAAATTTCACCATAAAATGTCCTGTCTGAAAAGAGCATCTGAGATCATTGTACAATGCACTCAGTTATCTTCATTTTAGTCATTAACATTATTAGTACTATTTACTGTTTTTCATTACTTTGTTAGAGACACAAATATGATGACTCTGGTGTAAGAGACTGTGTACACATTGTTAACTAAGAAAATAAAACCACACATTAAAAACAAGTAAAACCTCTAAATATTGATAACAATTATGTTTAGATTTAGGACTTAAAAATAATTCAGTTGAAATGTGGGAAAGATATCAAAACACCATCATTCAGCAAGCATTTAGAGTGTGTATATATATATATATATATGATAAACACAACTTAAGAATTCTTGGCATACGTTATATACTCACTCATATAGATATAGGATAAACCTACTAAAATCTGTACATCTAAAGAAACTAATCAAGAGGGAGGATCCTGACTAAAATGCTCAATCCCTATCCCGTAAGGCAAAGAGGATGGACATCAGAAGAAGAAGAAAACAGGAAACAAGTTAGGAACCTGCCACAGAGGGCCTCTAAAACACTCTGCCCTGCAGACTATCAAAGCAGATGCTGAGACTTACGGCCAAATGCTAGGCAGAGTGCATGGAATCTTATGAAAGAAGTGGGAAATAATAAGATCTGGAGAGGACAAAAACTCCACAAGGAGAGCAACAGAACCAGAAAATTTGAACACAGGGGTCTTTCCAGAGACTCATACTCCAACCAAGGAGTATGAATTCTAGGTTATGAAGATAACCTAGAACCCCTGCACAGATGTAGCCCATGGCACTTCAATATCCAAGTGGGTTACATAGTAATGGGAAGAGGGACTGCCTCTGACATAAACTGATTGGCCTGTTCTGTTGATTACCTCCTCCTGAGGGGGAAGCAGCCTTACCAGTCCACAGAAGATGACAATGCAGCCACTCCTGATGAGCTCTGATAGACTAAGATCAGAAGGAAAGAGAGGGGGTCCTCCCTATCCGTGGACTTGGGGAGGGATATGCATGAAGAAAGGAAAAGGTAGGTGGGATTAGGAGGGGAGGAGGAAGGGGTTTATGGGGGATACAAAGTGAATAAAGTATAATTAATAAAAGTTAAAAAAATTAAAAATATTTAACACCAAAAATAAATAAATAATTAAAAAAAGAATTATTGGGCACACACACAAAAGGTGGAACTTCATTAAGCAGGATTTTTTTTCTTTTTTTTTTTTTGCCAGGAAAAGTTTGAACATGTTCCTCTTCTCTCCCCCTTTTGTTCCCCTCCTCCTCCTCCTCCCTCCCCTCCCCTCCCCTCCCCTCCCTCCCCTCCCCCCCTCCCTCCCTTCCCTCTCCTTCCTTGCCTTTCTTGCTCAGTGTGAATTTACAAACATTGCACTTGAATAGATGCAATTCTGATTCTGTGAAAGCATTGCCAAAAGGACTCCTGCAACCTCACTTCTAAACCTTGAACCCCAAATGCATTCTAGGTATTTTTTTTTCTTGCACTGGTGATTAAGTAATGCAACTCATTTTCTGGGGGGTTTAGATACCCAGACATGGTGAATTCCTCATCTACCCCTCCCCTTTCCCCATGCTTAAGTCCTTTAGCACTTTGGGGATCACATTGACAGAGGTTCCCTACCCATGCAAACCACAATCATACATGAGCTTTCTCAGATTTTCTAACAATTTTTTTCTAGTTGCAAAAAATAATCGGCTTGGTTCTCAGGTGACACTCTCTTAAGTGCATCCAGGCTAATAAGGCAAGTGCCAAAGCACGCAGATGGGTATCCTTGGCACATTACCAGTACACTGACACAGAACCAGGAGCCCAGTGGAGCTAAGCCTTCCCCATTTGGGTTCAATTCACTTCCTTTTTTTATTAATTACACTTTATTCATTTTGTATCCCCCCATAAACTCCTCCCTCCTCCCTTCCCAATCCCACCCTCCCTCCCCTTTCTGCATGCATGCCCCTTCCCAAGTCCACTGATAGGGGAGGTTATCCTCTCCTTTCTGATCTTAGCCTATCAGATCACATCAGGAGTGGCTGCATTGTCATCTTCTGTAGCCTGGTAAGGCTGCTCCCCCCTCAGGGGGAGGTGATCAAAGAACAGACCAATTAGATTATGTCACAGGCAGTCCCTCTTCCCATTACTATGTAACCCACTTGAACACTGAACTCCCATGGGCTACATCTGTGCAGGGGTTCTAGGTTATCTCCATGAATAGTCCTTGGTTGGAGTATGAGTCTTGGGAAAGACCCCTGTGTTCAAATTTTCTGGTTCTGTTGCTCTCCTTGTGGAGTCCCTGTCCTCTCCAGCTCTTACTATTTCCCATTTCTTACATAAAATTCCATTCACTCTGCCCGACAGTTGGCCATCAGTCTCAGCATCTGCTTTGATAGTCTGCAGGGAAGAGGCTTTCAGAGGCCCTCTGTGGTAGGTTCCTAGTTTGTTTCCTGTTTTCTTCTTCTGGCTTTCAGAGGCCCTCTGTAGCAGGTTCCTAGGTTGTTTCCTGTTTTTTTTTTTTTTTCTTCTGCTGTTCATCCTGTTTGCCTTTCAGGATGGGGATTGAGCATTTTAGTCAGGCTCCTCTCTCTTAATTAGTTTCTTTAGATGTACAGATTTTAGTAGGTTTATCCTATGTTATATGTCTATATGAGTGAGTATATACCGTGTGTGTCTTTCTACTTCTGGGACAGCTCACTCAGGATGATCCTTTCCAAGTCCCACCATTTACCTGCAAATTTCATGGTTTCCTTGTTTTTAATTGCACAGTAATACTCCATTGTGTGCATGTACCACAATTTCTGCATCCATCCTTCAGTTGAGGGGCATCTGGGCTATTTCCAGCTTCCAGCTATTACAAATAAAGCTGCTAGAAACATGGTTGAGCAAATGTCCTTACTGTGTACTTGAGCCTCTTTTGGATATATACCTAGTAGTGGTATGGCTGGATCTTGAGGAAGCGCTATTCCTAGTTGTCTAATAAATCGGCAGCTGGATTTCCAGAGTGGTTGTACAAGTTTACATTCCCACCAGCAGTGGAGAAGGGTTCCCCTTTCTCCACAACCTCTCCAGCATGTGTTGTCACTTTAGTTTTTCATCTTGGCCATTCTGATGGGTGTAAGGTGAAGTCTCAGGGTCGTTTTAATTTGCATTTCCCTAATAGCTAATGATGTTGAACATTTCTTTAAGTGTTTCTCTGTCATTTGATATTCCTCTACATTGAGTTCTCTGTTTAGCTCTGTTCCCCATTTTTTAATTGGATTACTTGGTTTGTTGCTTTTCAGCTCCGTTAGTTCTTTATATATACTGGATATTAGCCCTCTGTCAGATAAAGGGTTGGTGAAGAATCTTTCCCAATCTGTCTCCTAACATGACCTTGCCTCTCCACTCAACTCCCACTTTTCCTTATAGTTGAACCAACTGCATTGATTGTTCCTGGTACTTGAGGATAGCATGGGATGCTATGATTGGGCTTTCAGTCATTTACAGGCTTTTACAGTGTATAATAAAGTTAGATCTGCCCCTTTCCTCTTGTCTCTGGTGTTTGATTCCCAGGATTCTGCATGGGCTCTGTTGCCACTCATTCCAGTTCCCCATGGTTCCGGATTCCCATATTTATGTAAATACTGGCAATCAGGACTAGTTATTTACAAGACCAGCAAAACCTCTTCACTGCTGAGCCAACTCTCACGCCCTATGTTGCCTATTTTTGATCAACATTTACATTGCTGATGCTTTCATCTGTTATTTGTAACTGTTTAAATATAGATTTCATTTTAGGAAGATCATATTAATGTTACAATTTAAAGTGAGGCACTTCAAGTTTCTAGAAGATATGTACATAACTAGAGGGAATGAATAGCTCTGTGTAGAAACTTGAGCAAAGAGCTGTCAGTTCTTTCTATCTATTGTTTGTTTGATTAATTTTGGCAGAGTATTCTGTGCCCCTGACTATTCTGGAACTCATTGCATAGACCAGGCTACCATCTAGCTCTATGAGATATACCTGCCTCTGCCTCCTGCGGGTTGTTGGAATTAAAGGCATGACAAAATACACCCAGATTACCCATTGTTTTTATACTTAGAAACTGTTCATACAATTTCTCTGAGGTGGGCTAAGCACAGTTGATCTGTTTAATTGTCTCCCCTTCTTTATGTCTATTAATTAGCATTTCTCTTAAAAGGCTACATCATGTTTTTGAATTTTTAAATTTATTTTTATTTTTATTAATTACAGTTTATTCATTTTGTATCCCCCTTGTAGTTCCCTCCCACCTCCCCTCCTAATCCCACCCTCCCTCCATCTCTCCCAGCAGTGTCCCTTCCCCAGTCCACTGATAAGGGAGGTCCACCTCCCCTTCCCTCTGATTCTAGTCTATAAGGACTAGTCAGGAGTGGCTGCAGTGTATTCCTCTGTGGCCTGGTAAGGCTAGGTGTGGGGAACACACCTGCAAGGTAAGCACTCAGGAGGCAGAGGCAGGAAGATCACATTTCCAAAACTTTTTAAAGATTTATTTACTATTTATACAACATCTGCCTACACACTAGATCTCAGTATAGATGGTTGTGAGTCACCATGTGGTTGCTGGGAATTGAACTCATGACCTTTGGAAGAATATTGAGTAGTGCTCTTAACCTCTGAGCCATCTCTCCAGCATCATCCAAAAACATTAAGAAGGAATTTAAGGTATTAATTTGTTCATGGTGCTTTCTTTCTTTCTTTCCTACTTTCTTTCTTCTGATTTATTTATTTATTTATTTATTTATTTATCTATTTATTTATTTATTTATTTTACAGTGTTCTGCCTGCATGTACCACTGCAAGCCATAAGAGGGCATGAGATCTCACTATATATGGTTGTGAGCCACCATGTGGTTGCTGGGAATTGAAGTCAGAACCTTTACAAGAGCAGCCAATGCTCTTAACATCTGAGCTACCTCTCTAGCCCTGGTCTCACTTTTCTTTACTTCATGTTACTTAAATTTTCTAAAACATAAATGATGTTTTTATGAACATATGTAGAAGGAGGCATTTTCTTTCAAGGAAGAAAATGAAAAGATGATTAACAAATGTCTTAATGATTCTTTACTATGGTCACACATAAGTTTGAATACTGTCGAGTATATCTCAACAGTTTATGTCACCATGTTGTGAATCAAATTTATCATTGTGTTTTCAGGATGGTGTTTCTTACTCATGACCACTAGGAGGCTGTATGCTGCCTTAGCTGAGCTAATTGGATGGATGAGTAAACAGCAGCCTTTTCATCAGGAAGTGGGAGGCCAACCTTGAACTTGTGATCCTCCTGTCTCAGCCTTCTGAATGCTGGGGTTCAAAGCTTGGGCCGCTAAAGTAAGAATACTGAAGCAGATGGTATATTTATCTGTTTGTGATGATTATCACCTTTTAAGATTTCCAAACTTGATATGTTTAATATATCTCACACATTTAATAAGATATTAAAATGTATCACTCTGCCATGTCAGGCAACCCTAACCAACTGAAATTCCAATTCCAGGAATCCACTATCCTCTTCTATCCTCCACACACACACACACACACACACATGAACAAAAATGTGTCTTTTAAAAAGTAAATGTGTAATCAGCATCACAACCAGAAAAGCATATTTTGAAGAGATGCAGCTGAGAAGCACCGTGATAATGTGACCTTAATGTGCAGAATATTTCCTCAAGTGTTTCATACCATTCTTCTTCAGTAGAAGGTGTTCACATATTCTCTATACAAAATAAAAATAGAACCCTGTGTCTCCCCCTAGCCCTTGCCCCATGGGTCTTCTGTAGTTTCTCCTGCCATCTTTGACTTCTTTTGTTTTCAACCCATTAAGAATTTCTTATAATGGAGATTTAAATATTGAAATAAAATCAAGATTTAAATCTTTCTTCTTCCATCCATCATTTTTTCTATTAACTCTACTGTGTGCCTTCCTTGTGAAAGGAACCCTGCAAATTGCCTGCAGACATGGCTCTGATGTTTGGTTTATTATTATTATTATTATTATTATTAATAATAATATTTTGAATTTTTTGGACAAGGTTTCTCTGTGTATCCCTGGCTGTCTTGGACTTGCTCTGTAGGCCAGGCTGGCCTCAAACTCAGAGACATCTTCTTGCCTCTGCCTCTCCAGTGCTGGGATTAAAGTTCTGTGCCACCATGCTTGGCAGCATGCTCTTATAGCCTGGTTAAAGTCATACATGTAACTTAAAACATGTCTAGACATGTGAGTGTGATGAGCTGGCAGGGGGTGCAAGACCTTGTTTTTGGAGACAGGGTTTCTCTGTGTGGTCTTTCATGTCCTGGACTTGCTTTACAAACCTGGATGTCCTGGAACTGACACCTGCCTCTGCTTGCCCCACTGATGGTCACAGGTGTGTGACACCACACCTGGCTTCTTGTTATAATCATTAAAAATGATTTATAATCTCTGTGTATGTGTCTGCCTTTTTGAGACCAGCCCTGTTTTGACTAGGAGAGTTGGCACTCCGTAACAGAAAGGAGTCAAGTCCGCCTACTCTAAGCACAAGGTACTCTACTCTCAACCGCTGAGTCAGTGAGGGTGTGGGCCCTATAGCTTGTAATAAAAAGATCCTCATTTGTTCTGCAATGGATTCAAATCCTGGTGGTCCTTTGTGGTCTCGTGAACTGAGCACATCTGAGGTAGTCACAGGAAGGATTTCTACTATAAGAACTGGCAGAGCATAGAAAACTCAGCTATGGGCCTCCAGTGCCATCAGGTGAAATTCTTAACACTGGGTCTGGTAGAGTTCGTGTTACAGTTAGCCCAACCGTACAGGTATTCCTCAGTCCTAGTAGAGTAGGTCCACCAAAGAGGCTGGCAAAAAATGGCCAATAAGGGCTAAAGATGGACCAACATAAATTATTATTAGGCTCTGGACATACCAACATCATCACATCACTGCAGATGAAGCAGCAGCAGCACCAGATAATCAAGATACGTCTTAGAATTCTGGGGCCCTCAACAAAGGGTCAAGGCTTAGTAATCCACGCAATGACCAGGAACCCACAGCAGTGATAACAAAGACCGACAGAGCTGTGCCAAAGCGATAACCAGAGAACCCTAAAAGGTGGGGCAGATCACTTGTTTGGGAAAGTGGCTTTATCTCACGTACACACACTTTCCTATTTCATGAAGAGGAAATTGTTAGGCTCCAGTTTTCCAGAAATCATTAAAATGATTTACATGTCTATTATTATTAATAAAACAGCAAAGAAAGAACATGTGGGATACATGTGGGTGCAGTGATACAGATGTCCATTCACAAAGAAATACCATAAAAGCATGAAACCAGAAGCCATAATGTACACAAAGCAACAGTATAAATAAATATATATGTGTGTGTGTGTGTGTGTGGCAGTGTGTGTGTGTATATATATATATATATATATATATATATATATATATATATATATATATATATATATATATATGTTTGTGTGTGTGTGTGTCTGTTTATATACTATACATATAAAGCATTGACAAACCACAAGTATACCCTTGAGTTTTTCTGTTGCCATCTGTTGCTGCTCATGGGACCTAGATGTTAGTCTGGTTTGTTGCCCCAATGAGACTCCTTGAGAAAACTAAGTTTTTCATTTTTATTATTATTATTAGTAGTAGTATTTAAAGAGGTAGAGAGTGTTCTTTTTTGGAGTGAAACTTTATTTATGATTCGTGGTGTAGTTCTTTTTATTATAGAAGATTTGTTTTTTATTTGTACAGTATTCTGTCTGCATGCCAGAGGAAGTCGCCAAGTCTTACTATAGATGATTATGAGCTGCCATGTGGATGCTGGGAATCGAACTCAAAACCTTTGAAAGAACAGCTGGTGCTCTTAAGCTTTGTGCCATCACTCCAGCTCCCTTAATTTTTATTTTTATTTATTCATTTTACATCCCTGTCATAGACCCTTTCTTCCTCTCTTCCCAGGCCTACCCTCCCTGTTTCCTATCACCCCTCACCTGGCTCCTCAGAGAACGGGATCTGCCAACCCCATGTCCACCCACCCATGTCAGCATATCAAGTCACATCAGGACTGAGAGCATCCCTCTTCCCTGTGGCCTGGCGAGGTAGCCCTGAAAGGGGAAAGTGATAGAAAAGATAGCTTGTGGGTCAGGGTGCATTCTTATGTGTGTTGGTCCTGAAGTGTTTACAAGGCATTGTTACCCTCCTGTCCTTCATCCCCTCTGGCACTTACACTCTGCACACAGAGTACCTTGAGCCCTAGGGGGTGAGAGTTTGCTGGAGACATCTCATTTAGGGTGGAATGGTCCAAGGCCTCTCTCTCTCTCTGCAGGTCGACTGGACATGGGCCTCTTTATTTGTTCCCATCTGCTGCAGGAGGAAGTTTCCAATGATGTCCAAGCAAGGCACAGATCTGTGACTATGGCTGTTCTCCTTTAGAGTAACTGTAGCATTTAGATTTCTCTTATATTCCTGGTGTGTGTAGACTCAGGCTCCTGGGTACCCAAGCAGTATTGGATCAAGGTTCCTTCTGATGGAGTAGGCCCCCTGAAACCCAATCAGATATTAGTTGGTAATTTCCATGACGTGTGTGCCACAAGCACACCAGTAAATCTTGTAGACAGGTCTCCGTTGGAGAGTGAAGGCTGTATGGCTGGGTTGGTGTGTACTTTTCTCTTCCAGTGGCATGCAGTATATTTTCAAGTTCCAGTATAATGAACAGTAGTCCATAGGGGGTGAAGGTTCTAAATAGGCACCAGCTGGGATTCTCTGTGTCCAATGACTTGTGGAGTTGTTGTTCTCAGCAATAGAATGTTATCATAGGTTAGGGAGAGCCCAAAAGGGTGGACACAAGTTAGGTGGTCCCAGGCCCTGCTTTGATCTAGCACAGAGTCCTCCAGAGTTCCGACCCCACAGGATTCAAGGAGGAGGCTAGCTCTCGAGACACTCCTTGCTCTATTCTTATTAAATTGAAATAAATACATAGTATTAAATTAAGTACAGCATCTATGTAAAGCATTATTAAGTGAAACATGCTTGCCACGAGGGGGCCCCATCCCTTGACAGATGACCCTGTGGTCGGTGGGGATGGAACCAGGCACCTCGGGAAGAGAGAGGGATTCTCTGCTTCATAGAGCCCCCTGGCTGTTGGGATGACAGGAGTGAGACACTGAATCCAGCGTTTGTTTCTTTATTTTTTAAAATCCATCCATTCATTCATTCATTCATTCATTCTACAGCATTATGCCTGTGCACTATAAAAGGGCACCAGATCTCATTATAGATGGTTGTGAGCCACCATGTGGTGGCTGGGAATTGAACTCAGCACCTTTGGAAGAGCAGCCAGCATTGTTAACCTTTGAGCCATCTTTCCAGCCTCCAGCTTTTTTTAATCTTTAAAACAGAGTTATTATCTGTGTTAGTGCATTTTTGCCTTCCAGAGACCAGTTCTGCTTTGACTGGGAGAGTCAAAATGACTAAAAAACGGGGGCAGAGACCCCAGAATCCCTTCTCCAGGGACCAGGGACCAGCCGGACTATGTCAGATCAGGAGAAATCAAAGGACACATTTTTCCTTCGCATAAATGAGACTTCCAGCATCCGGGCCTGTTTACTTCCGGAAGCAGATAGGCGGGGCGATGGCATCAGGAATCCCGAATCCCTGAAAGCTCTGGATCCTGAAGACAGCCAGTGGTGAAGGATGGGGACATTTACATGACACCGGGAACCAGGGGAAACTCTGTGTGCAATGTGGCAACTGGAAAGGGCTTTGCAGGATATTTCTGGGTCCCCTGTATGTTTTCAGGGTTGATTGTTTGGTGTTGAATAACTAACTGATTTTATGCTCTTTCCTGGAAAGAATTTTTTTTCTCACATTCTCAGCTTTTATTAGTTCCCTACAGATTTTTTTTTACATAGGATTAAAGACAACTGTTTCTTCCTGGACCACTTTTGCATGCCTATTGGCGTTTTCCATTTTTCACTTCATATTTGTGCAGGTATATTGATAAGCCTTTTTTTTTTTTTTTTTTTTATATTGGTTCATCTTATGGGTGTAGCTTCTGGTATTATTAGGAGACAAACTACCAGAACATACTCTGATCCTCTGCCTTATATAATTTTTCATCATCTGTTCTGCATGATATCTGAGCCTTAGATCTGGGAATTGTTTTGTAGATTTATCAGGTGTGAGTGTTCTCCAGAATTCTGCCTTGTGATTGGTTGTGTTTTTCAGTCATGATTGCTGTTGCAAAGAAAAGCTTCTTTTGACAGTGGTGAACTATACTTATCTGTGTGCATTATTAAAAATATTTAGGTTGTAACATGTAACATATTCATGCATGGACTTACATGTATTATAGGGATTTTATGTAGATAAATTCCCAGTATGATTGCTTAAAACCCTTTCACAAATATTTACTGTTATTTGTTCTGCTTCCTTCTTTCATATTTATCCACCTTGATAATTGGGGACCTTCCCACTTTATCCCAATCAGATCAATTGTATCTGCCATTTTATTGCTTGCCCAACATTTTTTCTTGTTTCTACAGTTATTCCACGGTGATACATCTGAAACTTGGGATCTAGATGCCCCAGTGTAGAGAATGAGAGATATCTGTCTTCTGGATATGGGTTGCCTAAATTATATTTTGTTCTACTTACAACTATTATGTGTATGATATTTATCATGTTAAGCATATTTATGACTTTCCATTTCCTACACATTTTGAACACAATAGCAATGAAGGTGACTGAACAAGTATTTCTAGAGTGGGATGATGAGTCATTTTACATATGTCTAGAAAAGGAGAGCAGGGCCAAGTAGTAGATTTATTTATTTTTTCCTTTTAGAAAATTCTCTACTCTGATTTTTGGAATGGCTCAACCTGTATAAAAAACACCCCTCCCCATTCCAGAGATTGATTTTCATCCCTGTTCTATAGAAGAATCTCAAATACCACCCAAAGCCCTGTTATACTCCTCAAAATAACAAAGAAAACAAGTATTTAGTTCATGTACTATTTATCTCAATTACTATCATGTAATTACATTTTGAATATATATTGTCCATAAATTAATAAGTAACATGCATAACTTAGTAAAATGTGTTTTCAGCAGCAGCTTCTATTCTGAAATAGAATGTCTGTGATTGTGAGACAAAGTGAGGAGTTCTTATTTATGTTTAAATATACATTTCAGAAAAAGGTTACTTAAAAGTATATACATAATTTAATTTTAGTATACTAATGGGTTTTATTAGAAAACTAATACATTAAATGATCAATTTTTATTTGCTATTTTTTGTTTTTAATACATCTCAAAGAGTTCTTATCAGGTCTTAAGAGAATAATGTAGCACTTTGGGAAAAAGATGCATCCCAGAAGTCCTGCACTGGAGGCCAAGATGGAGAAGACTTCCACAGCCACCATGGCTTTTCCCTTGGTGCTCTGGTAGACAGGGATGAAGGTGACCCAGACACTGCAGAACACCAGCATGCTGAATGTCAGGAACTTGGCCTCATTGAATGTGTCAGGCAGATCTCTCACCAGAGTGTAACTCCCTAGGGCCAGGGCCCCTAAGTAAGCCAGCACACAGTAGAAAGCAGTAGCTGAGCCCTTGTTGCATGAAATGATGTCATGAGCATGTTCAGAGTGTTCATCTGTGTCAATATGGGGAGGAGAGGTTCCCAGCCAGACTCCAGAGAGAATTAGTTGGATCAGGACACAGATGGGGATGACAGCATTATAGATGCCTGAGACAAACAACCTTCTCATTGTTCTTCCTGGTTTCATGACTCTAAAGGCCAGAATTACAGTTATAGTTTTTGCCAAAACGGTAGAAATAGCCAAGGTGAACACAAGTGCAAATGTTACTTGTTGCAGTATGCAGGAGACATTGTTTGGGTGTCCAATAAAGAAAAAGGAGCAGAGGAAGCAGAAGAGGATGGAGATGAGCAGGATGTAGCTGAGAGTCCTGTTATTAGCTTTAACAATGGCTGATTCTCGATGTTTAAGGAAGATCCCCAAAACTGCAGTTGTGCTGACAGATAAGCACAGAGCTGTGCAGGCCAGAGCCATGCCCAGAGGATCTTCAAAGGAAAAGAATGTCACTGTCTTGGGCAGGCAATATTTTCTCTCAGGGTTTGGGTACTCTTGACTTGGGCAAGGGATGCAGACCTGCTGATCTGTGGGGAGGAAGTGAATCAACATTTCAGCTTTTACAATTATTTAGTCATTGCACATTTAATTCATGAGAGTGCTTTCCATTGACGTGTGTAGCCTGGCATATTCTCCTTCCTGATTTGCCAAGGAAGGATCTCTTTATAATTCCCATTTGTATTGTTTATCTTGTTTAATGCACAATAAGCTTTCTGCTGAAGAATTTATCAATTTCTCCAGGGCAGTTAAATCTATATATTACTCATATTCAGATGAAGTAATATTGTCAAGCAATCCTTCAAATGCTTTTTTATATACTGTGAGTTTCTAAGTATGTACACAAACTATTTTGATCACATCCGTGTATAAAAATATACTTCCTTGGTTCTTCTTCAATGAGAAGAACCATTATGGGTTCTTCTCATTTTTCTTGTTACTCAGAGTTTCAGTGGATATTTGTTACCCCACTTCTATATAATTTTTCTAAGGTAATATGGGAATAAGTTAGATCTGACCTCCATGAACTATGGAGGAATTCTGATTTGGCAGTAAATTATACAACACTTGCATCAACAAACAGCAGCTATCTGCTCAGATCAACCAGTACCTATCTCAGCTGTGGAAGTTGCAAATAAATTTCTATAGTCTTTGACATCCTTTGACTCAGGACAGGAATCATAATATTTCATTGTTAATTCCAGAATAATCCTGGGAATTGTTCTAATTTTCACTCTTGTTCTTTCAGTAATATTCTGAAGACTAAAAAATGACCTACATGTCATATAATAGTACCATAAATCTATAAAATATTAAATCAGAAAGGGAGAATGACAAATGCCAAGGCTGTTTGATGTCCAAGGGAGGCTTCCTTTTTTTTCTGAAAAGAAAGTGAAGAGGGGCATATGCATTGGGAGGTGAGGTGTGAGGGAGGGAATGTGAGGAGAGGTGTGAGCAGATGCTCCAATAGTACATGAACAAATTAATAATATATTTAAAAAGAAATAATAATATTGTAATAGAATTTAATGAAATAGAATCCAAGAAAACAATACATGGAATTAACCAAAGGAAGATCTGAATCTTTCTAAATATAAACAATATTAACAGACTCTTGAATCAAGTAAATCAAAGAAAGAAAGAAACAATTAACAGAATCAAATTAACAATCAAATTAAAAGAATCAGAAACGACAGAAAAAAAAAAAAACATTACTACAGAAACCAAAAAAATTCAGAATATTCTAAGGAAACATTTAGAAAGTACTATATTCCAGTAAGCTTAAAAATTTACATGAGATGGATAAGCTTTAGATTTCCCCAAGCAACAATAATTCAAACAGGAATTCAGAAATAATTCAACTACATAAATACATCCAGACCCTGAGGAAATTCAAAAGGTCACAAAAGCCTCCGACCAAAAAAGGAAGGAAGGATAAAAGATCAAAAAATGGAGAATCCTCAATGGTGAGATACCCATGTGCACTGTATCTGAGAGCCAGAGGTTCAGAGACTCTGAGACCAGTGAGTGGACAGGAGACTAGAGCCAAAGCATCAACTTAGGTGCTTCTGGTTCTGGATGGGACATCCAGGTATTGGAACTGATCTGATCCAGGTCCCCACTGGTCATCTCCCAGGTTCAGAATTAAATGGACCTAATAGATGTCTACAGAACTTTTCACCCCAACACAAAAGAGTATATATCCTTCTTAGCACCCCATGTAAACTTCTCCAAAATTGACCATATAGTTGGGCACAAAGCAAGTCTCCATGGATACAAGAATACTAAAATAATTCCTTGTATCCGTTTTCACCACCATATTCTAAACCTGGATGTCAACAATGACAGAAATAGCAAAACACGTATACACACATGGAACCCGAATAACGCTCTACTCAATGAGAAGTGTCATTGAAGAAATAAAGTAATAAAAGATTTCCTAGGATTAATGAAAATGAAGGTACAACATGCCCAAACTTATGGGACACAATGAAAGCAGTGCTTACAAGAAAGCTGATAGCACCCAGTGTCTTCATAAGGAAATTTGAGACATCTCATACAAACAATATAATGACACACCTGAAAGACCTAGAAAAAAAATATAGATACACTCAAGAGGAGTAGATGGCAGGAAATAATCAACCTCAGTGCTGAAATCAATATACTAAAACCAAAATGATTCAAAGAGCCAACAAAACCAAGGACTTTTTTTTTTTTTTTTTTTGAGAAAATCAGCAGAATAGATAAACCCTGAACCAAAGTAACAAAAAACAGAAAGACACTATTAAAATGAACAAAGTAGAAAATGAAAAAGGGCATATAAGGACAGACACCAAGGAAATAAAAAAGAATCTTTGAGTGGTACTTCAAAAGCCTATACTTTACAAAAACTTTATATAGAATTTACTATGTCCCCTAAGTAAATAGAAGTAATCATCAAAAGTACTCTTCCTAAAAAGCCCTGAGCCAGATGGTTTCAGCGAAGAATTCTACAAGACCTTCAAAGAAGTGCTAACTAAATCCAGTATTCTTCAAACCATTCGACAAAATAGAAACAGAAGGAACATTACCAACCCCATTCTCTGAGACCACCGTTACTTTGATACCTAAACTGCAGAAAGAGCCAACAAAGAAAGAGAACTTCAAACCAATTTTCTTTATGAACATTGATGCAAAAATACTCAATAAAATACTCGCAAACAGAATCCAAGAACGCATTAAAGGTATTATCTACTACCACTAAGTAGGCTTCATTCCAGGCATATACTGATGGTTCAATCTATAGAAATCCACCTATAAAATGCATCATACAAGCACACTGGAAAAAAAAAAAAACATGATCATCTCCTTATATGTCTAAAAAGTATTTGACAAAATTCAATACCCGTTCATGTTTAAAGTCTTGGAGATATCAGGAATACAAGGCACATATCTAAACAGAGCTGAGACAGTATTCAGCAAGGCTACAGCCAACATCAAACTAAATGGACAGAAACTTGAACCAATCCCACTGAAATCAGGGACAAGGCAAGGATGCCCACTCTCTCCTTATCTCTTCAACCTAGTACTAGTAGTCATATAGCACACTGCAAGAAATTTTTCCTATGGTAGAATTAGATTGTAGAACATAAATTTTTAATTTTTAATCTTTCAACATTTTATTGTTTTTAATAAAAGATAAAAAGTTCTGTTTCTTATAAACTTGCGTAAGGGTTGGCTTTTTTATTATAATAAATAATAACAGATTCTCATCATTATAATAATGCTTATTCCTTCTGACTTTTAATTTTTTTATAAAAATTTTCATTTTAAAAATAACAAATTTGCCTCACTATATCTCTTCTTGTTCTTCTTTCTAGAACTTCTCCTGGAACCACCTTATATTTATTGTCTCTCAAATCCATGGACTCTTTCTCATTAAATGTTGTATTTGTGTTTTTGTGTGTGTGTCTTTGTATTCATAAATACTACTTGCTCATTCCTTGTGTTATCATGTTTGTGTTATCACATGATTGACCACAACCTTAAACAGGCAGCCATACTTTCATTTATAAAGATTGTATTTTTCTGCTATTATTGATACTTGAAATGTCAACTATAAGTGTTTTAAATGCAGTTCCATTTCTTGTGTATTGAGGAAACAATTGCATATCTATTTTTTTTCTGGAGTTACTTTCAGGCACCAATCATTATATTTGTTTATTACAGAAATATAATTCGATCTTGGACAACTGGATATCTCACATTCAATGTGGAGCCTATAGCATGTATCACTGCAAGAGTTGAGATGGCCATGCATCCAAAGGAAGGATTTTTAAGTAGGTTGATTTTGACACAATAGCAAGAGAACTAACTGCCACTCAAACATTCACACATTGTGTGGGATCAGCAGTCACTAATGGATTCAGGGATGAGTGAAAGAGACATAGGGAAGAGCACTACATTATGACACCATGGTCACTTCTTAGCTTTCCTGTTCTACATTCCCAAGCAGTTTGAGGAAAGATATTGTTTTTATACCTGTCTGGTTGGAAATGTGCTGCTCTGGACAAAATGAACAAGAAAAACAGCAGATGGGTCTTCCTTCTTGTGGAACTTTCCAGAATCCTGAGCCACATCACTGTGTACATACAGATTGAGGTGTCTGAAGGAAACACAGAAAAATCTAGTCATAATATTGTACATTGATTTAAAATATTTTAGGTTAAATAACTTAAATGCACATATCCTATGGAAACTCTATGTATTTATGAGGAACTCAGACATTTTTAATATGGAAGTGTAGAATGGAGATTTGAAAGTAGCACACTTCCCAATGCTAAATGTTCAACCTCCCTTTGTAGTGACTGAACTGTGACTCACTTCTTCCTAGCCTTTGTGAAATTTGTACAACATCCACATATTCTCTCTTGTGAAGCAGCAAGCCAGAACTCATTTTTCATATGACTTATGGAACAGTTGGATTGTCAGAGAGAAACCCAGTCACTCTTCCCTTATCTGTTTCTATCTTTACATTTCCAATCATGTAGTAATACCCATACACTCTGTTTCAGCTGCAAAAGGAAGTTCAGTTTTCTTGTGAAAGATGGTTTGGCCATTGATGAATTATGATCTATTACTGTGACTTTTACCCTTAACTCCCAAAGCTAAGAATAGTTCTTTCTTTTTAACCATTAGTGGTGTTTTCACATAATATTTTCACCAGTTTCACGTTAGTTAATCACATTAACTACTAAACTAACAAAACTTTAGTTTGTTATATGTTAAATTTGTGTAGGAAAGGAACAACTATTTCTTTCTATCCTTAGACCTCTTTTCTGCCTTGGTTTGGATTCAATTTTTAGCTCATAAATATTAATATATTAACAGGAATATACTTCTGGATAACTGGCTCAGCAGTTAAGAGTGCATGCTGCTCTTGCAGAGAAATATGAGTTCAGTTCCTGATACACATATCTGGTAGCTCATATACACTCGCTACAGAAATATGTTGTATCAAAATCCATAATTTGTTTTGTGTTCATGCTAGTTCACAACTTTGTAAATCTATTGATATACTTGAGTATGAGTTGTACAAACGTAAGGATGCTTGAACATGAGCATGCATGTATAATAAAAATATGTGAATGCATACATATGTGTGTATGCATGTGTGTGTGCACAGAGAGACACACATACACACCTATATAACCACGAAAACTCATTTATTTTCCAGCATGAATGAACACAACACATTGAAATGCAATTCATCTAATTCTATCAACAGGAACATGTGTTTCTTTATATGTACATTATATATATATATATATATATATATATATATTTCTGAAATACAGAACTTTATTTCTGAATTAATAAAATAGGACTGAAGAGATGATTTAGTGTTTAACATGTTTGCCACATGAACATGAGAATGTGAATTTGATCATACTGAGGGATGGAAAGAAAATTTGGGTGTAGATAATGTTGTTGTAATACAAATTTTGTGATCACGAAGACAGTTAGAAAATCAAAGAAATGATGTCCGCTGAATATATCACAATCATATAGCAAAAGTTTCAGAGCCATATCCTGTTTAAAAATAAAAGGCAGAGCAACTGAGGAAGATAACCAGTGTTGAGGGTGGCCCTAACAGGTACATGTGCTTATATGCATGAACACTCACATGAAAGCTCACAATCACAATGGAACTAAGAACAGCATATAACAATCATTTTAAATTTTCAAAGAGACATCATGCAATCAGGGAGAAAAGGCACATATCTAAACACAATAAAGGCAATATACAGCAGGCCAATAGCCAACTTCAAGTTAAATGGACAGAAATTTCAAGCATTCCCACTAAAAAACAGGGACAAATAAAGGCTGCCAATCACACCATAACCCCTCAATATAGTTTTTTAATTTCTAGTTAGAGTAATAGAACAAGTAAAGGAGATAAAGTTTTACAAATTGAAAGAGAAGAAGTCAAAGTATCACTATTTGCAGATGATATGATACTATACCCCAGTGACCCCCAAGATTTTACCAGAGAACTCCTACAGGTGCAAGACAATTTCGGAGATTTATTTGTATACCAAATTAACTCAAAAACATCAGTAGCCCTCCCGTATAGGGGTGATAAATAATTAGGGAAACAATACACTCCCCCATAGCTAAAAATACTATAAAAGAACTTGGTGTAACTCCAAGTAATTGAAAGCCCTGTATGAAAAGAACTTCAAGTCTTTGAAAAAAGAAACTGCAGATTTTAGAAGATCAACAGTTTTCCCATGATCGTGGATCAGTAGGATTAAAATACTAAAAATGTAAATCCTGTCAAAAGCCAATGTATTCAATACATTTCCCATTAATTTCCAATACAATTTTTTACAGACCTGGAAAGAGCAACCCTGAACTCCATATGGAAATATAAAAGACACAGGATAACCAAGACAATTCTGTACAATAAAAAAACTTCAGGCAGTATCAACATCCATGAGTTCAACCTGTACTTCAGGGAAATAGTAATAAAAATTGCATGGCATTGGCACAGAAACAGACAGGTTTGTCTATAGAACCAAACTGAAGTTCTAACTGGATGTCTCCATGTAGAGAATGCAAATAGAGTCATATGTATCACACTGCACAAACTCAAGTCCAAGTGGATCAAAGACCTTGACATAAAACTAGAGACTCTAAATCTATTAGAAGACGGAGTGGGGAAAAGCCTGGAACTCATTAGAATAGCAGACAATAGACCCACAATAGCACAGGCTCTAAGATCAAAAGTTGACAAATGGGATCTCATGAAACTGAAAAAGCTTCTATAAATCAAAGGACACTGTCAATAGAACAGTATGACAGCCTACAGATTGGGAAAACATCTTCACCAACCCTCCATCACAGAGAGGGCTAATATCCAAAATGCACAAAAAAAAAAAAGGAAATCAAACATTGACAAATCAAATAAATCAATTAAAACATGGGGTACAGAAGTAAACTGAGAATTCACAACAGGAATCTCAAATGGCTGAGTAGCAGCTAAAAATGCTCAATGTCCTTAGCCATCAGAGAACTGCAAATCAAAACTACTTTAAGATTCCATTTTCCTACATTCCAAATGACTAAGATTAAACACTCACTTGACAACACATGCTATCAAGGATGTGGAGAAAAGGGAACACTTCTCCATTGCTGATGGGAGTGGAAGCTAGTACATCTTTTCTGGAAATCAAGCTGGCACTTTCTCAGAAAACTGGGAGTAGTTCTAACTCAAGACCCTGATATACTACTCCTGGGCATATACTTAAAAGATGATTGTTGGTATAACATTCTTTTGAAATGTATACACACCTTACCCTTGTTCATTCAAATACTGACTTCTCCCCCCTCTCACTCATTGGTTTTAATACGGATATTGAATTATGACACTTATTATAAGCATCCTGTCTCAACTGTGTGTAAACAGGCCAAAATAAAGCAACTGGCCACAATGTTGAGAAATGGGAGGAGCCAGAGGACAGGAAAAGGGGAGGAGCCAGAGGACAGAAAATGAGTGGGAGGAGAAAGGGTGAGAAGAATGCTAGGAGAGGGAGCTGGAGGATAGATCTTTGAACAATGTGGAGAGATGGACTGGACATAACATATCACTAAAAGCAAGTATAATGGGTGAAATCTAAATGTTAGGAAACTATGAGGGCTTAGAGGTTTAGGAGGGAGTAACTATTGCCCAATATTGTGTTCTAGGTTAATTAAATAAACCCAGTCTCTGTGTGGTGATTTGGTTATACAGCTGTTTAGGATTAACTGTAAGCTTTACTAAAAGATAATTATTAGTAAATATCAATCATCACCTACAATAGATGATCCACCATACAAGAAGGACATTTGCTCAGCTATGTTCATAGTGGCTATATTTTTAATAATCAGAAACTGGAAACAACGTAGATGTCCCTTAACCAAAAACATGGGTAAAGAAATTGTGTTTTATTTGCACAATGGAACAGTACTCAGCTGTTAAAAATAAAGAAATGAAATTTGCAAGCAAATGGTTGGAATGAGAAAAGATCATCCTGAGTGAGGTAACCCAGATGCAGAAATACACACATGATATATACTCACTTATAAGCAGATATTATAGACCTATAGTACAGGATAACCTTACTACAATCCACAGACCCAAAGAAGCTAATTAAGAAGGAGGGCCCAAGCGAGGGTGCCAGAATAACACTCAGAGGGGGAAATAGAATAGATATCAGAACTGGATGAAGGGGGGAACTGGACAGGAGAAGGAATTGGGAGAGAAACACCGGTGGGGTTCAGATGTTGGGGCAATGAGGATGGGAGTTTCTAGGGCTGGGAACAAAAAGGGAAACTAAGGAACTTACATCTTTGTTAAGATGGAGACCACTGACAGGATAGGCTCCTGGGAGGATATAGGTGTGTCTCTAGCTGAGACCCCCTAACAAGGAGAAAGACATGAAGCCTAAATTGCATCAACAAAACCATTGATCCAAAAATTACCCTTCCTGCATGAAGGGCGGGGGTAGGGATGCGAAGAGGGAACAAAGATTGAGGAAAAGTTGAACTAGTAATTGGCACAAACTGAGACCCACTGCACTGTAGAGAGGATTACAAGACAGTTGTCTGGAAGGTTCCACCCAGCTGGGTGGAGATGCTGGGACTTGCATCCAAGCATGGCGCGGAGCTTCAGGGGTTTTGTGGAAATGTAGGAAGGTCCTGAAGTGGTAGAAATCCTAAAAGAAGACTAATAGAGATTACTAACACAGAATCATCGGGGCTAACAGACACCGAGACATCAATTAAAGAGCAAACATGGTCTGGTCCTAAGCCCTCTGTCCATATGTAATCAATTAGTAGTTTGCTCTTCATGTGGGTCAACTGGCGAGTGTAGATGGGAGGGCCTGTTTCTAACATGGTCTCTACTGACTGCTTTTGGAGTACTTCCCCTTGGCAGGGCTGCCTTGCCTGGCCTCAGTGAATGATTATATGCTCAGTCCTGTTGTAACTTGTTGTGCTAGAGAGAGTTGCTATGGTGGAAGGGGAGATCCCCTTTTCTGGGGAAAGGGAGAAAGAAAAAGTGAAGGAGAAAGGAGAAGCTGGGAGGTGAGAAAGGAGGGACCATCTGGGGATGTAAAGAAAGTAAACTGAAATTAAAAAACAATTATTTTAAAATTTCAAAGAGAGATCACACAATTTTAATAAATCTTTACAAATATTTCTCTACATATTAAACATTGAAAAATTCCAGACCTGATTGAAGTTGCTTGGCCATTTAATCAGAACTTCATTGATGAAAAAGCCATGATCTTGTGGACTCTTGAAGAAAAACTCTCCCACTTTAACTAATAATGAATTATGCTTAGTATGTTCCACAAAATTTTGTATATCATACGTTTCCATAGTATTCTTGTTCTCCTCAAAGCTTATTTCATCTCCAGCAGCATTTGTCACTTTAATTTTCCTCAGAAATGGATGCAGCTGAAGAGAAACATCATTTGATATGAGTGGCCCATAGAAATTACTGGTTGATGTTCTTTAAGAGAAACTCATTCTCTTTCTAACATGATTTTATTTTTGAAGAGGCTTAGATTGTTTAGGTGTCTCCCCACTTTTTTATTGAGATGAACAGTCCTCCCCAAGTAATGCAAGAGTTACTGAACACAAGTAAAAATGTTGTCTAAGGTATGGAACATGTGCAGCATGTTCTTAGAGGGAACAAGGCCTTGTGTCTTTTTCTAGTATGAGCAAAATATTTCTAACTAGAAAATATAAATTTTTGTAGAGAAAATTCTGACTAAAATTTAAACAACATTATTTTAGTGGGTTCATATGTATTAAGATATGTCCATTTTTATGCCACACATGAATATGAGAGTATTTCAATTAGGGAAATAGGTATGCATATATTTAAAGAGAGTACCTTGATGTGATAACATTAGTAGGAATTTATGCAAAGCTCCACATTCATTTAAAATGTATATTAAATAAGTATAAAATTTATGTCAGTTATAACTCAGGAAACTGTAAAGGGACCCACTGCCTAACTTCATTTCTCTTTGGTTTGTTTTCTGTAACAACAGTTGACTTTCAGTTTTGATATGAACACCATGCGGGACAATATGCACTACAAATGTGCCTGGTGCCTCTGAAGGCCAGAAGAAGCTGCTGGATCCTCCAGAAGAGGAGTTACATACAGTTGTAAGTTTTTATATAGATACCAGGAACTGAGCATGGGTCTTCTCAAGAGCAAGAAGTACTTCTAAACAGAGCCATCTCAACCCCCTAGATTTGTGTTATTTTTGTTTTTGTTTATTGCCTTCAACTATGTATATATGTACACAAAGTGTATGCCTGCTGCCACAGAGAGCAAAAGAGTGTGCCAGATTCCTTGGAGCTGACGTTAAAGACAGTTGTGAGCCACCATATGTGTGCTAACAACTAAACTCATGTACCCTGTATGAGCAGCACATGGTTATACCTGCTGAGTCATCCCTCGACCATGATTTAATTACATATCTATCAAATAAAATGGGTTAGTACTTCGACTTTTGATATTCAGTGTTGTGTTACCTAATTAAACTCATGTTATAAAGAACTGTTGGATAGGTACTCTGTTATCTATAGAAGGTATATACAAACTTACCTCAAGATCACATCTGCGGAAAGCCATATTCACAAACTGTGTCAATGTCTATGTCAAATATTATTGTTTTCTATCATGCTCAATATTACATAGTACACTACACATTCAGAATTTATTTCTTATTTATCTATCTTTGATAGAATTTAAAGTTAAATTGACTTGTTCAACAGTCTTATTGATGATACCCTATTTGAAGGTGATCATCGAGGCTCATATGTGTTGATGAGTCCTGTTTTTATCTTGTTGGTGTAAAACTCAAACAAAGCCATTTGTCACTAATGCATGAAGATATAGCCTTGGCTTATGAATATTGTTTGTGCTCTAACATTTAAGAATGGAAGCATAGTTTTGGTTCTATCTTCATTTACAAAATTAAGAATAAATAATTTGTATAAGCAATTAATTTTCTGTTACTTATGACTCTAGGACAGATGATTTATTTTCCACAAAAGGATCTCCCCATGGTTTTGTGTCCTTAAAAATATAGATTGCATTTTATTTAATGTAGCACCTTTGGGTATGGTCACTTTGTCTATATTTTATGACAGTCGACCTATTCCATTAAAGCCCATAAAATTTGGTTATTGAACTTGCTATATTTTTATATTAATTACAACAATATCTTACAGAATTTCTTCTCGCAAAAGGAAAATATATGATGAAAGACATTCAAATTTACTGTCTTCAAATCAGTGCTTTTAGTTCTAAAATCATGTAAGATAATTATAGACATATATACATACACTGGTACAGAACCCTTTTCCATTTTAGTGTATATTTTAAGTATAAGATGAAAACATTTTAATGGCTTGAACACAGTAAATTACTGAATAATAATATGAGAACCTGAGCTTCACTTGCTTCTGAGTGAGACTTACTTGCCATGGCAGAAGCCAGTCCGTGTTTCTATCTTCTTTAGATTCCATTTCAATTTTTTTCAATAGCATTTTATGGAGGGCATGGGCCACTGCATACACTGCATTCCATATGGAATAGCTGTGCTCAGAAATGGTCATCATATCCACTTTTTCATGATTAATCCTTAGGGAAATATTTGCTGGGCAGGGTTTAAGATTTTTACTTGGTAAAGCAGGTGAACAAACAAAATAATCAATCCAGAATCTATGGAAGTAAAAATCTCTTGGGTACTGGGAGGGTGTAAGATCCTCAAGAAAGTGCTGGAATCCAGGGATAGTTTTCTTCTTTGAAAAGGAGATGCTTCCACTGAAAAAGTTTAGCAAAGAATTCTCATTTGCTATAGAATCTAAATATACGAAGTGTTGCTTTGCCATGATCCACACCTTCCCTCCAGCTACAAACATTTGGTTATCAAGGCAGAATAACATCAAGTCATCTATATCACCATAGAATACCTGTACATTTACTTGTGTATGTTGGCTCAAGTCCATCAAAACAGCAACATTTTTTAACCCCACTTTCCAAAAAGCAGGGAATTTTTTTGTAAAAGCCACACAGATATCTTCTGATACCATCTCTGCTTTCAGGTGAGAGAGGAACTCTTTTCCTTTAAGATCATCAACCACAGAAATCCCCATCCAGTTCCAGCCAAAGTATAGCAATAAAGAGATTACTCCATGGATTAGACCTCTGTCTTCAGGAGACATCTGGTAAAGGGATGGGAATGTAACTTGGTCATTTAGTGCGGTATCAAAAGGGCGATATGTGACCTGAAGAAGCAAAGACAAAGAAAGGTGGGGATTCTGATTTTATAGGTATTTGGGGTCATCACCCTGAGAGAGGAAATGGGTTCATTCTTTACATATGAATTGTTTAACTGAGTGATAAAAATCAGAGTTACACTGTGGGTTATATAATCTTTATTATTTCTGACCCCTCCATTCACTCAATGGTTTCTCTTTTTACAGTAATGCCTTCTGATGGATGCTTTGCTTCAGTATAGGCTGGAAATAGTCAATAGTGGGAATATGTCTAAGTTGGTATTATCTATGACTTTTCATCTGAGATCTACTATACTGAATGAGATTATAACATTTTCTTGGAATTTTTTCACTGGTGATGGTCTTGAAGATTGTTCCAAATTAGTTACATGTACTGCACTTTCTATTTTCCATGTCAGATATTGACCACTCTATGAATTATGAGGTGTTTATATGCTAGATTGGGTAGTTAGGTATTTGTGTTTTAGACTTTGACTTGTGAGCAAATACAACCTGAGTATCCACAGCACACCTTGCCAGCATTTGGAGATAAAAACATGAATACTACTAAGTGATCTGCTTTGAAATTCTCAGAATGTACTGCTCATTCTTTTCATCACACTCTTTCTACTATTAATCATTGCCTTATCAAGGTAATTCATTCACTGCTTTTTGAAATCTGCTTAAACATTAACCACTTGTTTGTTTTCTTTTGGTCAGATTTCCTACATGATTGTGAACAAAATGACTTTTCTAACTTACTTGTGGGACTTTGTAGAGTTCCAAGAGTGATCCAATACCAGCAGAAAATTCTGGCCTGGTTCCTGAAATGATTCCTAGAGTTTTGTGTTGTGCTTTGCATTTGTAGTTAGAGATATAATCACTGTTTCCAGACAACAACATCAGAGGGCCCTCCAAGGTTCTTTTGTTAGAATTAAAGGCATTGTAGACATGGAAACCCATGGTCACATTAGGAAGCAGTTGTGAGTCCTTATTGATCTCCTCAATGGCAAAATATATGGTCAGCAAAATTTGATAGTTTTTCCATCTCGATCTACACCCATAGAGTTAGAGTGAAGAGTATAGTCAGTCCATTTTTCCCCGAGACTTTTTAAAATCAAATTCAGGAACATAGAGGTCTTAGAACTTGTTTTTCCTGTGAGATGGAAAGATGTTGTGAATAAGCCCCTGACAACTCAGGAACATCATGGAATGGCTCCTAAACTCTCAGAAATTAAACTGCATCTAGTAATTGTTTACTTGTGGTACATTGTGTGGATAAAGTCACATGTCTATGTCCTATGACTGATGAATGCATAGGTCCTTATGATGTTTCTGTTCATGGAAGCACTGGCTCATGGGAGAGTCACTAAGTTGTCTAATAGTGTGAATAAGAGCTTCACGTCCTTTTATTTTTGTAATGATTTAATTTCATACTCACTGGAAAAAACTCGTATGTACTCCCAGTGTTAAAGTGTCTCTTTGAGGGATAGAGAGATGTTCAGGAACCTAGGCACTGACTTCTTTGAATAAAAGTCAGCATTAGTTCTCAGTGCCTACAGTGTGGCCTTGGTACCATGTGTAGCTACAGGTCATAAGATCCCTTCTGGCATCTTTGGGCACCAGGCACATCTGTGGCATTCACTCATATACAAGAATGTAAACATACAAATACATGAAATAAAAATAAATAAGCATGTGTAAAATAGTGTTCTGTGGGAATGAGAAATAACTGAGATTTTATGACTACTTGCTGCTCTTGTGGAGGACCCTGATTCATATCACAGTAGCCAGTTTTAGGTTCCAATAATATGTTACACCAGTTCTAAAGGATCCATGTCCTTCTGAAGGAGCCATGAACACAGTGGTACACACTCAAACATGTAGGCAAAACACTTGTAAACATAATGTAAAAATTAATAATATTTACAAAAATGTAAAAAAGTAGTAACTAAAGGAAAGGTGTTTCTATAAGTTTTCAGATTAAATGAATGAGTAGAGTTTCCTGGGTAAGGTAAGGCAGGGGAAAAAAAGTTAAGGTAGCATACAAAAGAGAGGAAAACCCCAAGTACATTAAGACAGTAAAAAATGCTCACTATGAGAGAATATTGAACTTTGTTGCAGATAGGTGGTTTGAATTGTGTCACACATAGCCTTCAGTGATTGGGGATGGGCCCTCAGAAGCTTGTTTCAAAACTTGTGGTAGATAAGATTCTTGGTGACCCTAATAGAGGGAGCTTAACAGAAATCATTAGCCTGAAGTCCACTGGGTTCTACTGAAGGAACAATTATGCCTTCTGACCAGCTATCACCAGAAAATAAATTCCATTTGGTTGTACTACATTAATCTGAGATCTGTGTCTAGATGTTATATTAAGAGAGAATCTATTGGGCAAAAACAAGTAATTAGCAACACCTGAGAAAAAGAGAATTAGTCTTCTGCAAGAATTATCCCATACTAAATATTGAACTGTATGAATATATACATATATCAATGAGAACTCCTGGAAAGAGCTGTATCTGCAAAGACTGGCTATGAAAACTTCATTAATTTGGAGAGATTGCAATGTTGTAGTTTGAAAGGCTCATTACCATACTGTGGGCTTCCTGCAGCACCCTAACTAGCCATTTCTTGGACACCTCTATGGTTAAGATGATAGCTACATTGATATCTATATCTGTATCTGTATCTATGTATCTCCTATAGCTGATGGATAAAATCATTTTAGACTGTAGTAACTCAGCACATTACTGGCTTTTCCCAATCTAAAAGACAAGAATAAAATCACATAGCCATCTTGGGCCTGTATTATAACTTGCCCCATTTTGCTGTCAACATCCTCTATGAGGTTTCTGGTAATGTATTGGATTTATAGTTTTCTTTATTTATTCCCTTACTATGAAAAATGCATGATGTTGCTTCCACGTTGTATTATGGAATTTCAGATAACCTAAATTGTGTTCACAGAATCTCAAATTTATTCAAAAAGAAATTCTCTTTTTTTTTTTTTCATTTGAGGTGAGGGTTTATGTTTTTCCAATCACATAAAAGCAATACTAAAGACTAAATAAAGAGTCGATTCAGTTGGTTATATCTGTATACTTATTCATTTATATTTGTGTGACAGAAACTCCACAAGAAGATCATCGGGGCCAATCAACCAGGGCCCAGAGGTTCTATGGAGTTCTGAAGCACCCACCAAGGACAATGCATGGTCTCAAGCTAGGTCCTCTACATATAAGTAGCTGATGTGCTGACTAGGCTTCATGTGGGCCCACTAGTTAGTGGACATGGACTATATTTTCTCTTTGTTGATCACTTTCCCCTGATGGAACTGCCCTAAGAGATCACAGGGGAGTAACACAAACTCAGTCATCATAAGACTACAGGGCCTGGGATGTGTAGGTAGGGGGCAGAAGAGTGGAGGGAGATATATATATATGGGAGAGAGAGTAGGATTGGGAGGAGAAGAGGGTGGGACCTATGACCAAGATGTAAATTGAATTAATTACTAAAAAATATTCAAGTGAAAAATATGGCAATAAATTAGATGTTCTCCTCAAAGCCCTCAGAGAGTTCTGCTGAGTATGGATTTAAGGAATGTAATGAAAACCATTTCTCAGCCAGACATCTTTAGTTGGTAGCTAAGATAGGCAGAAATGGCCTTTTTCTTTGATCATATTTCAACTGTGATAATGATGACAACTGAACCATGAATTGCCACATGCTTCACTCACCAATAAATCCCTGCCAAACATTTGGATATTGGTGAGTTAAATGTTCTACTGTGCCTGGCCAAGGTAGGTTACTTTTCCAAGTTCCTGCTCCATCCTTAAAAAAAATATATATCTCAGGCCTCACAAGTTTGATGTTTGGTGAGCCATGATGCCTTGTGTGGCAGCTGAAGACAATGCTGTTTTGTGTGGCATCCAAAAACTGTCAACCTCTGCTAACTACAAAGTCTTTGAGAATGCCATGGAGGATTCCAGACTGGGTGCCCAGGTATCCAGTAAGTCTCTGTCATTTTGACTGATATAGAGGCCATTTGGATTATACTTCCTGCTCAAATTTACCCCTCTCAGATCTCTTGTCATGTTCACAGCAGGTTGTCACTATAGAAGTTTTGTAGAGGTTATAAAACTTTAGGCAGCTCCTCTGAACAATACTGCAGCTACATGGTCAGTCCATATCATATATGAAAGTCAGGCCTTGTTCTTTTTTACAGATACTTGATTCCCTGATGAAGAAGGTATTACCTTGCTGGCTTCACACTGAAAAATCTAATCTCACAAAATTAGATTTAAATTAAAGTCAAACTGATACCTACTAATACATAACAGTTTAAAATCGATGGAAATTTTGAATGTCTAAGAAAAGGATTTAAGGTATGTAAATGCATGTTGTAAATATCTGAGAAAGTAGTTTAAAGTATGTGAAAATTAGACTTAAAGGGTTTAAAATTTCAGAGTTTTAAAATATTAATTAGTAGAGTTTTGATATGCTATGAAAATCACTAGGTGAAAGCCCTGGTTAATCTTCTCATAATTACAGGATCAAAGTTTTTAATGTCCTTTCATTCCTGCTGAAGATATACTTCACTGCTTCTCCTTGGGCTGAAAGCTCATCTGTCATTAAATATTCAGGGAGAGGAAAGGCTGTTTGTTTTTTAGCCCAGAACCATCCTTTTTTGGTGCCTAAGTTTGTCTGTAAAGCATCAGTTTACTCCAACTCTTTACAGACACTTGTTACCTGCTTTTCCTACAGTGAGAATTTCAGTGTTTCAGTGTAGATTATGGATTTTGGTCATATTCATATATATATAACTTTTATATCATTGTGTAAACTTTAAAAACTATGATTTAAACTTCAAGAAACTGAGACTTTATCTACCTGTCAAAGTTCAAACAGAATCTATATTAAGACTTCTGTCAATTAAAAATTCAGTCTTTTCTGTCTTTTGTCTACGTCTGAGGATAGGCTATTTTCTTCCTCCTATGTTGGTATTCCTTCTCTCTCTGGCTGCAGTGGGCTACTGAACTATCATATCTCTATCTTGTGAAAGCATTCCTAACAGTTCTTTACTTTCAGAATAAATTAGACATTCTGGGTGTTTTTTTTTTTTTTCTATGTAAGTACTCCATAACAATACAACTACCAGGATCTTAGGCTAGTATGTTTGTTTCTGCTCAAAGAATAAATATGTTTTGAGGTTTCAAGAAGGTACTTTTCAGCAAAGGACCACCTTAATCCCAAAATTGATGTTCAAATAAACGTATGTACCAATTACAGCATCAACTGAAAAACAGGAATATGAAAAAGCCTAATGAGTCCTCCACAGTATCATAAATAACCAACAACCTAACTCACAGTTTCTCAGAGAGAAAAAAATGGTAAATTAATTCTTCAGAAAGTAAAGAGACGAACAACAGAAAAGAAGACAGAACCAAAGAATGGATTCACCTGGACATTGAGACGAGAATCAGCAATCTGCACCAGATGACTTGGGTGAGGAACATAATAAACAGCTGTACACAGAAAAGACTGAGTACCATAAAAGACAAATCACAAGGCAAACTTGAGATTGAGATGGAGGAGAAAGACCTTAAGAAAGGCTGCAAATGAAAATCATAAAACCTCCAGTCTAATCACAGAACACTGGGTTTCCAGCAGAGCTAACAAAGTAGAGGACAGAATATGGCACGAATGACATGAATTTCAGAACACTACATTACAATATCATTGATAAATAAATAAGTTAAAGTATGACCACAGTGTCTAAACTCTGAAATGCTTTAAAGATATTAAAGCCAGAACACGTGAAACCAGAGATTCTAAGATTTATACTGAGGACAAGTTCACTTTAGTAGAAACTCTTCAAGTCTCTGGAAGGAAACAGATATTCAAACAAAAGACATTTAGATGGTCAAATAGACCTGAGAGGAATGGAAACTTATCTTGACATATTAGCATCAATGTGGTAAAAATTCATAAGTCTCACCATGGAATCACACCATGGAGCAGACATAAAAGTTGGTGGTTTCTTTCCCTGATTTCTTTCTGACTGGAAATATAACAAAGAGAAGTGGAAATGTTTGTAGATGCACAATGAAGCTGGAAAATGTGAAACTGTTTTTCACATTGTTCTGTAACTAGTTCATCATTCTCAATAGAATTACACGTGTTTAACAGGTCATGTACTATCTTGTAGCCAGAACAACCATAGCACATTCAAACGAGTACTCACAGAAAGGTGTTCCATAAAGAAGTTGATCTTTCTACAAAAAGGTTCTGGACATCTGGGGGTAGAAAAAGTGGAATGTGAATGGGGATAAATGTACTGAGGATAATGTCTGCCTCCATGTAGGTGCTGGGCTTCCTGTAAAGATCACAATTGAGCAGAGACATCCCCATTGATGTATATGCAGGTTGCAGGAGGAGGCTGAGGCAAAGCAATGGAAGGGACATGTCTGGCTCTTCACTAAACAAAGACAAACACCTGTATCCAGGTTGATCCAAGGAGATTGTTAGCTGAGATCCTTGAACAGGCTCAGACATCAACATATGAGGGAAGACTTTGAATGCTACAGCCACTTTCTACAGTTGCTTCAGGCTCTCAGTCTGTACACACCCAATGGTACTCATGGAAGGCCAGCGCACACACTGCAGCAAAGTCTAGACAACTGGGGGTCACAGTGCTGAGATATTTCTGTCACTGTAGCCAGACTTGCTCTGAATTTGCTGTCTTTTCATTGTTCTATTTCCCTCTCATCCATGTGCTCTGGGGATTCCATAGTCCTGGGGTTCTGCACCTGGTTCCTCTATGTGGGTGAAAAACATGTTTGGTTCTTTCTTTCTTCCCAAACTTGTATGATTTCATCATGGTCCACAGTGACTTTGGAGATCACCATAGTCTGAGACAGAATTATAGGTCATCAAAAAACAACTTGTTTGGTTGGGTTGCTATTGTGAAAGGTAGTTTGAACATCTGTTTTCTCCTACTAAGGGATCAGGGGAAGTCACTGGCATAAACTTGATTGTGTATCCCTTGACCACTTCCCCCAGTCGAGGTGGATTTACTAGGCCACAGTAAAAGAGGGTCCAGACAGTCCTGATGAGACCTGATAAGCTAGAGTCAAGTTGTAGGGGAGAGAGCCTCCCCTATCAGTGGACTAAGGGAGGGACATTGGGGGAAGAAAGAGAGAAGGTGGGACAGAGAGATGAGGGAGGGGGCTACAGCTGGGTTACAAAGTGAATAAAATGTAATTAATAACAATGATGATGATGCTAATGAAACAAGTCATCAAAACAGAATAGATGATTTTTAACAAAAGCCATAGCTGCATTCCACAAAGCACACACTTAAAATATTCAATTCAGTTTTTTTTAAGAAGCGGAACTGGTAATATCAGTTTCTAGTGTCTGCCATTCAGAAGTACTCCCTTGCAGCTATAATAATAAAGTTGTAAAAAAAGTAAATATATTATAGCCAAGTACAGATGATGATTTTCTACCTCACCCTTTTACAGTATTATGAGTCTTAAGCCTTCGTCTCACAATTTGTGTTCTGCTATTAGTATACTCTTGCACCAGCCATTCCACATTCTCAATAATACACAATAATACACAATGTTGGGGTCTGAAACACCAAAACAATTTAAGAAGTTGCAAAAGCCCATCAAAGCAAAAACTTTATTTGAACTAGGGGGCAAAAACTGACCAGTCAGGGGCAGTAACACAGATTTGGGCACTGACTAATTCTCTGAATATTTATCTTAGTAAATGTTTATGCAATGACAAAATCTTATTGTACTCAGGCTGCTAGGGATTGGACAGGTCTTCAGAACAGATTTGAGAGCTGAAATATGACATTAAAGTGAAATTGTAAAAATATTTTATAGGATGGAACCACAAGTCAAGGGGAAGCAGAGCCAGTTGTAGCATTTCCCAATAATACTTTGACACGAGGTTTTGACTGAGAAAGTAAACACTGGTGACTCAGCCTTATCCAGGACACCTGGGCTTAAGGTTTCAACTCAGCTTTTGCATAAAATCTCCTCCTGGACATCTGGCACCAAATTTAGAATTACACAGGAACAAAAGAGGGGGAAAGGTGATCAGAGTGAATTTAAGTCATGACAGGAAACACATTCACAGCTTCTGTGCTTTAGTTTAGATGATCAGAAACTTCATTCTTTACATTTTTTCCTGATTAACAGCAAACATGAAACACATGAAAAATCAGGATAGGAGAAGGTTCTGGGGACTGTGAGTATGAAATTAGTTTTGAAAATGGCAGCAGAAGTCCTGAGATGGCTGGACTCAGGCAGATGTCTCCTAACAACAACAGAATAATACTTCATCTATATGCTTTTTCTCCTCTCCTGTAATACTATTTCTTATTAATACAATTGATATGTATAATATAATTTATATAATTATGGTATTATATATTATTGTTATTATAATACAAGATATACAGTATAATGCAAATTAAATTTTGATAACTTGCTTTTGAAAAAGCCATTCATGAAAACATGGCCATGAATTTCCAAAACAGCAAAAAGTTCAAGAGGCTTTGAAGGGAGGAACATGAAAAAAAAATGATGTAATGATTGTGTACTATATAAACAAACAAATGAAATAAAAAAATTGACATCTTCTATGTATTATCTTGCAAAATTTTGGTTAATGGAATTTTTAAAATATATACAGATTACACACAAAAACATATCTCTCTATTTATCTATATATCTCTATACATATATACATATATATATAATTTCAAACATAAATATGTATATATAATTTATATTATAAATATTATGTAACATATAATATTATTATTTTTATAAATTATTGTTTTATATAAATTATTATTTTATAAATTACTATTATTTAGAAATTATTATATTTTTATAAATTATATTATATAAAAATATATATATGCACTCACTGAAATTTCTATGTAGGCTCGATTTCTCTATGTTCAGTGTGTTGCATAAGTGTTGTATTCAGCAATAAGGTCTTGCAGTCAATTTGTGGAGAGCGACCTAAAATCTTGACAAAACCTGCATTGTTTGGGCATTGTAATAATACTCCTTTAGCCAAAACCTCAAGTAGATATAACCCATTCCCAGTATTGAAATCTTCATTTGATTAAAAGTAAAATCCTGTTGGGACTCTCATATTATTTCATCAAATGACTTTCAGAAATGTAAATATTTTAGGAAGCTTCTACTGTATTGTTACTACAGTAACATTCAAATGACATTTAATTTTACCTGTGTTTCCTTGTATTACATTCCACATTGCCCTCTTCCCTCCCCACTTCCAACTGATTCTTCTTTTTGAAAACAGCATCCATCTATAAATATATTTTTTATTGGCTTATCCTAGGGAAAGCCATTTGCTTCTTTTTCTTGGATCCCAGTTGGTTTGAATACTACATGGTTTTATGTACTGTAGCATGCTTATCATTTACTTTACAAGGAATGTTAACATGTAAGTAGATACAAGCCATATTTGTATTTTTGAACTCAGACTTGATTTTTTTCTAGTTTACCTGTAAATACACATTTACTTTGAAATTACATGATTTACTTTTTAAAATGACTGAGTAATATTTTATTGTGTAAAAGTACCACATTTTCTTTATCTAGTCTTCTGTTGATGGGTGTCTGGATTATATCCAATTTCTGGTTATGTGGATTAGAGCAGATATAAAGATGTTTGAACAAATGTCTCTGTGGTAGGATGAAGCATCATTTGTATATATTCCCAAGAGTTGTATAGCTAGTTCTTGATGCAGAACAAATCCCATCCTGGTGAAGAACTGAACCAAGCATATCCTTAGTGGCTAGACATATTTGTACTCCTATTAGCAGTGTATGACTATTCTTAGTCATTGTGACTCTTTCTAGACTATATCTCAAACTACTTTTGATTTCAATTTTCTTGATATCTAAGGATAATGAACATATCCTTACGTTAAATGGACGGATCGTCAAGACAGAAACTAAATGTGGAAATAAAGAAACTAAGATATATCATTAATCAAATGGACCTAAGAGATAGCTACAGAACATTTCTCAGCAGCTCATGGATCCTTCTCCAAAATTGAACATATATTCATTCACAAAGCAAGCCTCAGCAGATATAAGAAGATTGAAATAAACTCTGAATCTTATCAGACCTCCGTGGATTAAAGCTGGACTTCAGCAACAAGAGAAACAATAGAAAGCCTACAAAATCATGGAAATTGAACAACCCTACTGGTTCAGGGAAGAAACAAAGAAAGAAAATAGAGACATTCTAGTGTTCAATGAAAACGAAGACACAACATACCCAAACTTATGAGACACAATGACTGCAGTAATAAGAGAAAAGCTTATAGCATTTAGTGCCTTCATAATAAAATTGGAGAGATCCCCTACAAGTAATGTAGCAGCACAGTTGAAAGCTCTCAAACACATGGAAGCAAACTCACCAAGGAAGAGAGGTGGACAGAAAATATTCAAACTCAGGGTTGCAATCAATAAATTGGAAACAAAGAGATTGATACAAAGAATTAATAAAACCAACAACTGGTTCTTTGAGAAAATCAACAGGACAGACAAATTCTTAGCCAAACTAAGTGAAAGGCAAAGGGAGAGTATCCAAATTAATAAAATCAGAAACAAAAAGGGTGACATAACAGAGTATGAGGCAATAAAAAAATCATTAGGTCCTACTTCAAAAGCCTGTATTCCACAAATTTGGATAAGGAAACATGATTTTTTTTAATAGATTTCACATACCAAAACTATATCAAGATCAAAAAACATCTTAAAATGTCCTATAACTGCCATGGAAATAGAAGGTGTTATCAAAATCTCTCACCCCCCCAAAAAAAAAACCTCAGGTCCAGACAGTTTTAGACAGAATTCTACCAGACATTCAAAGAAGAGCTAATACCAACACTCTTCAAAGTATTCTGCAAGATAGAAAGAGACTCAAAATTGCCAAATCCATTCTAAGAAGCCACAGTCACCCTGTTACCTAAACCACACAGACTCAACAAAGAATGAAAATTTCAGACCAATTTCATGCATGAACATTGATGCAAAAATACTCATTAAAATACTCACAAACTGAACCCAAGAACACATCATATACATCATCCAACATGAACCAAGTAAGTATCATCTGAGGGATGCAGGGATGGTTCAATATACAAAACTTCAATATGTAATCCACCATGTAAACAAACTCAAAGAAAAAATCACATTAATATCTCATTAGATGCATAAAGTGCCTTTAACAAAAATCCAACATCCCTTCATAATGAAAGTTTTAGAGAGATCAGGGACACAAGGTCTGTATTTAAACTTAATAAAGGTTATATACAGCAAGCTGATTGCAAGCATCAAAGTAAATGCAGAAAAACTCAAAAGTGATTTCAGTAAGATCAGGGACAAAAGTAGGATAACTACTCTCTCCATGCCTCTTCAAAATAGTACTTGAAGTTCTATCTAGAGCAACAAGACAACTAAGGGAGGTCAAGGGCATAGAAATGAGCAAGGAAGAAGTCAAAATATTGCTATTTGCAGATGAAATGGTAATGTATGTCAGTGACCTCAAACATGCCACCAGAGAACTCCTACAGCTGATAAACAGCTTCAGCAAAGTAGCTGATACAGGATTAATTAAAAAACTTCAGTAGCCCTCCTGTACACAAGTGAGAAATGAGCTGAGGAAGAAATTAGGGAAACTACACCATTCACAATAGTCACAAATACTATAAAGTATCTTGGTATGACTGCAACCAAACAAGTGAAAGACCTGTTTGAAAAGAACTTCAAGTGTCTGAAGAAACTGAATAAGATATCAGAAAATAGAAAAATCTCCCATGCTCCTGGATCCAGAGGATTAACACAGTAAAAATGGCCATCTTACCAAAGTCATTCTACAGATTCAATGCAATCACCATCAAAATGCCAACTCAGATCTTTACAGACCTTTGAAAGAACAATTCTAATCTTCATATGGAAAAAAAAAAAAAAAACAGAATAGCTTAAACAATCCTATACAATAATAGAACCCCTAGAGTTATCTCCATCCCTGACTTCAAGCTATACTACAAAGCAATAGTAATAAAAACTGTGTGGTACTGTGATAGAGATAGAATGATTGATCAATGGAATTGAATCAAAGATGCAGAAATAAACACACATACCTTTGGTCAATTGATTTTTGACAGAAGCCAAAACCACACAATTAAAAAAAAAAAAAGACAGCATCTTCAACAAATGGTGCTGGTCTAACTGTTTTTCTGCTTGTAGAAAAATGAAATAGATCATATTTATTTCCCTGCAAAAAATCTGAAACCCAAGTAGATGAAAGACCTCACTATAACAGCAGATACACTAAATATGTTAGAAGAGAAAGTGGGGAAGAGCCTTGAATTCATTAGCACAGGAACAAGTTCCTAAATAGAATATCAACTGCTCAGTCTCTAAGATCAACAACTATTAAATGGGACCTCATGAAACTAAAGGAGATCAACTAAAGGGAATCAAGGGCATACAAATCAGCAAGGAAGAAGTCAAAATATTGCTATTTCGGACTCATAAAAAAGTTCATGATATTGGCACTATCATGAAGCAGAATATGTCAGGCTACACATATAGAAAATCACACTGATGAATTAAATGTTCAATTAGTAAATAAGAACACAAGCTGAAATGTTGATTGTCTTCCTCCCCGGTGATCAGCGGGATTGCATCAACCCTAACCCTAACCCTGGCCCAAGTCAAGAGTACCCAAACCCTGAGAGAAACCACTGCCTGCCCATGTCAGTGACTTTCCTGTCATTTGAGGATCCTTTGGGCATGGCTCTTTCATTTATTCATATATTATTTATATATAAAATTATAAATAAATCATTTTTCTTTCACTTTTCTCCTTTCAAAGCCTCCTGAACACACTTTTTGGTCTTTTAAAAATTCATGGCCACTTTTTCATAAACTGTTTTTATATAAGTAACATTTCAAAATTTTGTTTATATTATAGTAACAGTAATATATAATATAACCATGAAATTAGATCCCGCATATTTATGATAAACAGTATTAAAGAATAGCAGAAAAAGTATAGAAGTAAAGTATTATTCTTTTTAGTTGTTAGTAGATGGTTGCCAGAGTCAAGCCATCTCAGGAACAACCTGCTTCTTACTGGCAGGATGAAAATTGAGTTCATGTTCCCAGGCCCCAGACCCAACTCTTAACCTTCTTCTTCAGGTGTTACCTGTTAATAGGTAAAGAAAGTAAAGAGGGAAGTTGCTGATCGTCTAAACTGAGGCACACAAGTTGTAAATGTGTTGCCTGTCATGACTTAAATTGATTATGAACAGCTTTTCCCCTCTTAGTTCCTGTAAGGCCAGGAGGGGTTGTGATTGCAAAAGCTTAGTCAAGAACTCAGAAAGCATGTGTCCTGGATAGGGCTCTGTCACCAATGTTTATTTCCTTGATCAAAGCTCTCTATCAAAATATGACTGGAAAATGCTACAGCCTTCCCTGCTCCCCCTTGATTTGTATTTTAATCCTATAAAAATGCTGTACAATTTTACTTTAACATTGTAGTTCAGCTACAAAGTCTGTTCTGGGACCCTAATTAATCAGTAGTGGCCTGAATGCAGTAAGATTTTTGTCATCAGCTTCCATATTTACTATGAGGAATGTTCAGAAAATCAGTCAATACCCAAATTTGTGCTTTTGTCCCAGAATGGTCAGTTTTTGATGCATAATTCAAATAAAGATCATGCTTTCCTGGGCTTTTGTGACTTTTTGGATTGTTTTGGTGCTTCAAAATTCAACACTGGATTTATTTAAAAAATGTAATTGTGGAGTACATGAGTGTGCTATTAGCAGAACACAGATTGTGAGATTAGTGCTTGAGTATCTTAATATTATGAATGGGTGACATAGGAAATGATCATGTGTACTTGACTGTAATATCTTTAATCTTTAAAAATAACATTATAATTATTGGTGAAAAGAGAAGACAATAGATAACGGAGTCAAGATAGATACAAGGCTATTGTGCTTTTGAATGGCAGACACAAGAGACTGACACCACCAGTTGCCAATCTTGAAATATTTTAAGTGCAGTTTTGTGCAAATATTTTTTTTTTTAAAAAAATCACCTGTTCAAAAGACCTTCACAACAACAATCCAAAACAAACAAGCTAGTTTTAGATGACCTACAATTCTGTTTCAGATTATGAGACTCTCCAAAGTCACTGTGGACCATGATGAAATCATGGAGGTTGGGGAAAAAAGAAAGAATCAAACATGTTTTCATCCACATCGAGTATGCAGGTGCAGAGCCCCAGGGTTATGGGATCCCCAGAACACAGGTAGGAGAGGAAAATACAACAATGAAAAGCCAGGAAATTTCAAGTGACTCTGGTTACAATTACAGAAATATCTCAGCACTGTGACCCACATTCTAATGTCTGGACTTTGCTTCAGTTTGTGAGTGGGTTTGTCATGAGAACCATTGGTTGTGCACAGACTAAGAACCTGAAGTAACAGTAGGAAGCAGCTGTAGCATACAAAGACTTCTTGGACAAGGTTGAGGTCTGAGCCTGCTGCATGACTGAAGCAAATAATCTCCTTGGATCAACATAGATGCAGTGCATTGTCTCTGTGTTGTGAAGACCCTGACATGTCCTTTCCTTTGCTATGTCTCTTACTACTCCTGCAGTCTCCATTTACATCAATGGAGGGGTCTCACCACAGCTGTATTGAGTACTGGCAGCAGCCCAACACATACATGAAGGCAGATGTAATCCTAGGTGCATTTATCCCCATTTACACCACAGTAGAAGCACCCATCAAATTCATGAATATTTTTGACAGCGAACCAAGTCTTCTATGGAAAGTCTTTCTGTGAGTACTTTGTGAATGTACAGTGGGTGTTGTGGCTACAAGACAGTACCTGTTCTTCTGTGAACATGTAATTTCTTTGAAAATATTGAACTACATACAGAGAAATGTAAAAGACAGTTTCAAACTGTCCTCCTTCATTACACATCTACAAATATTTATATTTATCTTCCTTTTATGTCCAAAGAGGAAGAAATCAATGAGAGAATCCACCACCTTTTATGTTTGCTCCACTGTAGAATTCCATGATCAGGCTTATATATTTTTGACACATTGACTCTAATACATCAAGGTAATTTTCCACTCTGTGCACCTTTATTTGGGCATTTAAGTATCTTTTGCTTGAATGTTTATTTCCCCAGATTTGGCAATTTTCAGCTAAAATGAAGTTGAGTATCCCCACCTCCTTAATACAAATCTGAGCATCTACTGTTTCACATTCTCTGGCATTAGTTTCTTTAAAGTGTCTCAGAGTTTGGACACTGCAGTCATAGTTATGGCTTATTTATTTCTCACTGATACTTTAATGCAGTCCTCTGAAAGTCATGTCCTTCATGCATGATATTCTGTTGTCTACTTAGTTCTGCTGGAAACAGTGCCTTGTGGTGTGATTGGGGTCTTAGTATTTTTCATTTCCAATATTAACATTTGTCCTTCTCTAGAATCTGAATTTTGTCATAGGATTTGTCATTTTTGGTACTGAATGTTTTATTTGTATTCCTCTTTTTGATCCCTCATCCAAGTGCTCCTGTGCACTGTTAATTCTTGTCTCAATGCCCAGTCAAATTCACTGTTTGTTTTCATCTTCCTTTGGGTTATTCACCTCTTTACTTTCTGAAGTATTCATTGGCCACTTTATCTCTCTGAGTACATTTGTGTTCATTTGTTGGTTATGTATGATATAATGGAGGAGTCATTTGGGTTTTCCGTATTTCCTGTTTTTCCATTCATGGTATACTTGGCATATTTGTTCACTTGAGTAATGAAACAACTGAGAGATAGGTATGAAATACAGGTTCAGACCTTAAGAGAAGAGTTTATAATACTAAGTAAAGAAAATGCTCAGGCAGACGCAAATGATAAAAATAATAAGAAAGCCAAACAAAAGTAGTTAGAAACCAAAGTTAACTAACCCAGTCAGTATACAGCAGAGACCAGCAGATGGTGATCATCCACAGGATTATCATAAAGCTGAATTGTGCTTTGTGGAAGTGCTAGATCTGAGGAAATTTAAGGAAAGTATCATGAATTTTGGAATGCATTCACCATTTGTAAAACAAATGCTGACTTCCTGGTCAATCAGAAGTAGAGTAATGCCAAAAGACTGGGAGGATATGGCAAAGGCAATATTACAACCTGGGACATGATTGCAATGGCTATCATGGTGGAGAAAACAGGCTAGAGAGATATTACACAAAAATTAGAGCCAGAGGTGTTGGTATTTCTAAGGTCCAGCTTCTTGGTGATGGCCAATATGCTAACTCAGAGATAAAAGCAGCATATAATGAAGAAACCATAGCATTCTGTCTCCTAGCAGCCTTAAATGCCTGGGACATATAATATGATAACCAGACAATAAATGAGGGTTGAAGCCCGGTGGTAGAAAAGTATTGTGTAGAAGCCTGTTAGGTTGAAGCCTGCTAGAATTTGATTTATCCATGAGTATTATATATGTAAATGTATCCATCTGTCTGTATCATGTACATGTTTTACATGAGGGTATGCTTTTTTTTGTACGTAAGAGCCCCATTTATATTATCCATGTGATGTGTTTAGGAATATGAACAGTTCTATATGTCTGATCATTTATCTATGTGTGTGGATACTTTGGAACCAGCACCCTGAGCTTGCTGCAGTTTCTACAGAGGAGATGCTAGCTAAAATCAACATCGTTGTCATATGTAAATGTGAAAATTTGTTAAAACTGAACTTTAAGATTTTAATTTTATTCACCCTTTCCATCAAGCATATGTGCATGGATGCTGTTTGTTTACTTTCATCTTTCCTTTACTTATGAATTCACAAATAAGTGGTAGATTTAGGACCTAACTATGAAGGTCTCGGCAGAAGCCTGTTCCTTCAAAGGAACTAATCTCAGCTCCGCTTTGACTAGAAGCTGCTTTTTACAATTTTTGTTAGAGTGAAAAAAATGTAGTCAGTTTTAGTTTTTCTCCTTAGCAAAAGTGTAGCTAGTCCCTAATCTTAGAAAATAAATATTGGCCTTCTCACCCTTACCCACTTCTTTTTCCTTTCAATCATCCTTCCTGGTAAGTTGCATGGTAACCCAAGTGATAAAGCGCACAGGGAATCTTTATCCTGTCCCAGATCCTAACCTGAAACATGCCAAAGCAGAAAAAGAGAGAGGGAGAGATTAGCATGTGAATTTTAACAATATATTATACTTAAAATATTAGAAACACAAAAAATATTATTAAATTTGAATTGAGAAAGATCAAATAACTTAAAAAAGTGAAAGCCTATTATAATAATACCAAAATGTTTGAAATAACTTTAACATCAGAAGGAAATCAAAAAATATACTTTTACTCCTGAGACTTCATCACTGTTAGGCAAGATGTTCTAGTCAGCAAAGGTATGAATCAAAATTGATGGAGGAATAATTTTTGTGAGTTTATGTGTACAAAGACAGCTGTACAGACAAAATTAGCTGAAGCAATAGGATAACTAAAGGAACTTAATGGGATATAACCTGGAAAGTAAGAAGTCAAACTATTGCTAATCACAGATGATATGATAGTATACACAAGTGCCCCCCCCCAAATTCTACCAGGAAATTCCTACAGCTGATGAACACCTTCAGCAAAGTGGTTGATACAAAATTAAATTTAAAAAAAACATATCAGTAGTCCTTCTGTATACAAAAAAAAAAAAAAAAAAAAAAAATAACAGGCTGGGAAAGGAATTATGGAAACAGTGTCCTTCATAATGGACACAAATAAAATGAAATATCTTGCTGTAATTCTAACCAAGCAAGTGAAAGACATGTATGACAAGAACTTTAAGTCTATGAAGGAAAAAATGGAAGTGGGAACATTTCCCTTGCTCATGGATCAATCCTTAGGATTAACATAGCAAAATTGGCCATTTTACCAAAAGCAATCTACAGATTCAATGAAATTGTTATCAAAATTTCAACACAATTCTTTATAGACCTTGAAAGATCAATTCTGAACTCCATGTGGAAAAATCAAAAATTCACATTAGCTAAAATAATCCTATACAATGAAAGAACTTCTGGAGGTATCAACATCTCTCATTCCAAACTTTACTACAGAACATTAGTAATAAAAACTGCATGATACTGGCATAAAAACAGAGAGGTTGATCAATTGAATTAAACTGAAGACCCCCAAAATAAACCCACACACCTACAGACACTTGATATTCGACAAAGAAGACAAATCTATAGAGTGGGGAGGGGAGGAACTTCAACAAATGGTGTGGGGCTAACTGGTTGTCTGCATGTGGAAGAATGCAAATATTTATGCTGAAAAAAACTCGATCTAAGTGGATTAAAGACCTCAACAAACAATGAGATACATTAAGTCTAGCAGAAGAGAAAATTGAAATAGCCTTGAATATGTCAGTGCAAGAGGCAAGCTTCTGAACAGAACACTAACATCTCAGGCTCTAAAAATAAGCAATTAATAAATGGTTCCTCATGCAACGGAAAAGCTGCAGGTCAAAGGACACTGTCAAGAAGACAAAATGGCATCCTACAGAATTGGAAAATATATTCAACAACTCTACTTCTGACAAAGGGCTAATAACTAAAATACATAAAGAACTCAAGAAATTAAACACCAGCAAACCAAATAAGCCAATTAAAAATTTGGTACAGAACAAAATACAGAATACTCAACAGGAATTTCTAATGGCTGAGAAGCACTGAGAATCCATCTTACACCTGTCAGAAACTACAATCAGGAACTCAGGAGACAGTACATGCTGGCAAAGATGTGGAAGAAGGGGAACACTCATCTGTTGCTTGTGAGGATGCATATTTGTACAACCACTGTGGAAATCAGTCTGGTGGTTTCTCAGCAAATTGAAATAGTCTTACCTCAAGACCCAGCAATCCTACTCCAAAAGACTTTTGTCCAACTATGTCTATAGCAGCTTTATTTATGAGAGGCAAGTATCTGGAAACAACTTAGATGTCCCTCAACCACAGAATTAATACATAAAATGTGGTAATTTTACAGAATGAAATACTACTCAGGTATTACAAACAAAACATGAGACAAGATTGGGTATGTTCAGGGTGTTATTCATGGGGCTCCTGAGTGTCTATGGGGTGACCCTAGCTGAGACTATTAGCATTAGGGGATATGCAGCCTGAAGTGGCCACCTCTCATAGCCAGCTTTGACTTCCAGTGGAGGGATGGGGACAACAACATACAAACAGATGATAGAGATTATAGAAATCTTTTCTAACCAGATAATGACACAGGCCTGAAGAGTTTCTATATTCTTGAGGTAAAACTGTAAAAGCATACTGCTTGCCTTGCCAACTGAAACCAAACTGTCCCTGATAGTCCTTATGTACATGTACTGAGAACAAGACATTTCTTACATCAACAGCTGCATACCATGTATCAGATGTGTTAATTTGCTCAAGAAAGGACACAACATCTGGTTCAGCAGCTGTAATCAGACTCACTACCAGATTGAGTTTCAGATAATCAGCTGTCATTCTCCTAGGTCCATCTGTCATCTTTCATGTGAGCTGGATAAAAGCATTAAAGGTAGATGTGTTGGGAAACATATTCCTGTATGTCTCAAGTCTTTGATGGTGGGACTAATTGCTGCTGTTTATTGACAAATGTGATACTTTTTACGTAGTATTCATTGGCATGGAAATTAAAATCTGCCATTTATCATTTTCAAGCATGATAACTCTCACTCTGTTCTAACCTGCATAACTTGCTTAATCTCTATAGCCCCTCCATTGAAACCTATTTTAGTTCTTAGCATAACTGTAGCTCCTTTGTTAACAACTACTGTATCTTTAGCATATCAGAAGCCATTTTGCCTCTCTGTCTCCATGATGATCATAAGGTGAAACTAAGTTCAAGTTCTAAGGCCCCCTACATGCCTGAGACCAGAATAAAATTCAATAGTTCGATAATTGCTGCTTAGAATAACACAATAGATGATAAATGCACGTTGTGCTTGAGTTAAAGATAAATGAATGTTCTGTTAGGGTTAAGAGCATAACATCCAGCAATGTGCCTTACTCCCAGGAAGCTGGAAAGGTCCTAAGAGCTCCCATCCCTAAATTCCAGCCAATTACCTTAAAATGTTTTGTCTAGATACAATATACTTGGAACAAATACTTAGACCAAAATTGATTATGTTTACCTAGTCAAGTGTAATAATAATGTAATGCTATCTCATCTTGTCTCCTCCACCTGGTTACCTGGTTGTCACCTGATTATGGCCTTTTGAATAAAAAAGCCTGCCTTAAAAACAAACCGGCATCATAGTCTGGCTCCTGATTCCAGATTATGGCCCTGACTGGTCAATTTTTGTTTAGTATTCAATAAACTTCCACCAGTCTGAGTTTGGTGTTTAACTGGTTAGTGTGCAGCTATTCCTGAACCCATAAAACCTCCACAGGTACAGGTGCCAATGTGAAAATTCTGCTATCTTTTATGTAATCTACCCCCATTATACCTTCTCAGACTGGGTAATATCATTGGATCACTGGACCTATTGTAATTTGGGTATTGACCAAAACTCTATTAAACACCTGACCTCCAGAGGCCCCTACTTTATGTGAAGTGCTTCAATATTTCTTGGTATCTCCAGGAATCCATATTAATTCAGAACAAGCATACAATAGATACAAGAAAGTTTGATTTTTTTCCTTTACCCTTGGGTGAAATTACTCTTGTAAAAGGTAGTAGGTCCTTTGCCAGGCTCCTTCTTCAGGGAAACCTTGTAGTCCCTTCATTCAAGAGGTTCTGGATTCATTCACCACTATCCCCCATGCTTAAAATCCATTCCTCATATTTCAGTTTGCCATCACACAGTTTTTTAAAGCAATTGACCACATTGAATTTTTGCACAAGGTAATAAATTCCTTTATAACATGAACTGAAGGCAGTTAGCAAAGTTTTGCTTAAGGTGTTTTTATACATCACTAAACTTGGTAGCATTAGTGCACTTCTAGAAACATTCCTATGTGAAAGCACAGTACATAATACTGTACTTTTACACATGCTTAAGCTTGTTTAAATAATTAAGCTCATGGTGTCTTTGCACAAGGCAATGACAGCCACACGTGGAAGGCAGAGGCCATCTTATTTAACACATATCTTTCACATTTCTGTGAGTTATGAGAATCAAATTTATGTTGTCATGTTTGCACAGCAAGAACATTGATTATCTAGCTGTCATACATATCACCTTGCTACAGAACTACTGCATTCTGTTCTTGTCTTCAAAAAACTGTAAGAATGAATTAAAAAGTAACAGAGCAATTACTATTGCACAGGAAATGAAGACATTATCAAATTTACACAAGTAATGTTTATTGCTTATTATTTCAATTAAGGACTAAAATAAAAAGAACAAGATATAGAAGAAAATTGTGGGAATCTGTTCAAATAAAATGCTTGATTATTGGCTTGCCTTTACATATGAGAAGATTGAGTCTTGGCCTATTCTTGTTCCCTGAGGAATTTCAGAGTGAATGCTCCATGGATTCGTTATAAGATTCATTATAAGAAAGTGCAGAGGAGGGTAATCCAAAATGGTGGTGACCAACCCGCACCAGATTTGAGGGGCACAGGATCTGAAACGACAAAATTGTTGAGCAGAGGGGCAGCTGAAGCCAGAACATCAACTCTGAGGCATCCTGGGTGATGTGCCAGGGAAGATTGTTTAGGGGGGTATTTGGGGAAAGTGGGTGGAAGGGTGGGACTGGGAAGAGAGGAGGGAGTGAAGGTTTGAGTGAGATGTAAAATGAACCAATCAATAAATTAATGAAGAAAAATATAACTGACCTGTTGTCATCAAAAGTGACAAGATCATGAAAAAGATGAGGAAACTGTTCCATATTGAAAGATACTAAAGAGATAAAGAAACAATGCACCACTTAAATGTACTAACTTCTTTCGACATTTATGTGAGTAATAACATAGTCAACAAAACCCAAATTAAGTGGAATACTGTGTCAATATGAATTAGCTGTTTTGATAACTGCACTGTCATTACATAGGATAATGTTCTTTATTGTATAAAATTGACACTAAACCATTCAGAGTGACAGGGCATCAGGTCAGCAGCTTCCTCTCAAAAAGTCCGATGTAAAACAGTAATTAACTGTGTACCATACTTGGAACTTTTTTTCAAGTTTGTTATTGTTTCAAAATTGTTGTAGGGGAAGCTGGGCATAGTCTTTAACCCCTGCACTTGAGAGGCAAGGAAGAAGGATCTCTGTAGTTTCAAGACCAGCCTGGTCTACACAGGGAAGCCCAGGACAGCCAGGGCTCTGTAGAGCAAATTTGTCTCATAACAAAAACAAAAACAACTAAATAAAATTGTTGTAGGTGGAAGAACAATGTAACTAAAAACTGAACAAGATTAAAAACAAAACCGAGTCTCCACACTGGCAGTCTGGGTAAGACTATGTTTGTAAGAGACTGACAAGTGAAATGACGTGACATTTTGGAGCAGCAAGAAGATTCTCTAAATTCAGCACAATGTCTTCTTTTTCTGTGTGTGTGTGTGTGTGCGTGTGTGTGTGTGTATGTTCATGACTGGTAAAGCTTGCATATTAGGGAACACATAGGAAGGTCAGAAGACAACTCTGTGCAATCACTTCTTGCCTTCCACCTTTTCATGAAATCAGGGATCAAACTGAGGTCTCCAGGCTCACCCAGAAAGAGCCTTTATCTGCTGAGGCATCTCACCGACCTGAAAGCAATTCTCTTAAGTGACCTCAATTAGGCAGTAGTGAGAAAAAAAGATGTGAAGGATCCCTTTTCTTAAACAAATTCTTAGGGATGGATAAATAATAAAGAGATAAGTAGAACACTGGTACTCTAGTGCTACCAACGACTAACAATCAGCAAAACACAACATAAGCACCTCCTGAGACAAGGGGCTGCAGGGCTGCAAGGCTGCAGGGCTGGTAGCTAAAATTCCTTGCAAGTGTAAAACTGGAATTATCCTGAAATAAAAGAGCTTTCCCAGCTCTACAGTAACCTTGTTATTACATCCCACTTATCTATACATATCAACACAAAGAGATATAAATAGGAAAATAAGCCTGCGTGAACCCTGTATACTCTTGGTTGTGCAAGTCCATCAAAGTATAAACAGCAGTGTATCTACCAAACTGTTCCTTATGAAGAATTCTCTGACGAATAAAGAGAACAATCAAATCACATGAAAGCTAAGAGAGAGAGAGCACTTGCAGTGGCTGTCTTTACTTAAGAAGAGTCATTTCATTCTGGAATGCCGGCACATAGGTCCTGAAAAATGTTCCTAGAAATGTGCTCAGATCCTGTGGCCTTTCCAAGTACGTTCTTTTTAACAGGATGCTCAAGCTCCCCCACCCACCCGCCTGAGGGCAGGCAGGAGGCAGCACCTGACTCTCTGTACTTCCTTTCCGGGAGGACTGGCCCCAGCATCACTCTTCCTCAGGATGTAGGGTACAAGTGTATCCCTAGGAACTCCGCACAGTGTGCTCTCGCCCTCCTATCACTGGTGGCACGAGGGCGCGGTCCCGGGTACCAGCAGCCTCCACAGAAGCTCTTGGCGGAACTCGGGCAGGCTCTCCCGACCCACCCAGCCTGCCAGCCCCGGGCTGCAACATTGCGGGCTCTACCCGCCACCGCTGTCCAGCGGGTCCCTCACACACGCCCACACAGCCAGGCTTGGCTGCTCTGTGATGCCCAACAACTGGGAACCCGCTGCTCCTCCAATGCAGGGCCCAACCCTCTTTCCTTCCCGCCTCCCAGCCGCGAGGCCCCGCCCAGCCTAGCCCACTGGATGGCTACTGGGTGCAGAGGCGTTGCCCAGAGGCAGAGGCGGGGGAGGAGCCAGCGGGGGGGCGGAGCCCGGGGGAGAAAGGCAGAGCCTAGTGGAGGCAGAAGCGAACCCCAGAGGCGGAGGAGGGGGAGGAGCCCAGGTGCAAAGGCAGAGCACGGGAAGAAGACAGAGACATAGCCCGGGGGTGGGGACTGAATGGGGTGGGGGAGATCAGAGCCTGGTAAGGCAGAGGCGGAACTCGGGAGAGGGGGCGGAACCCGAGAGACAGAGACAAGGCCGAGCCCGGGGGGGTGGAGGGAGGAGCCCTGGGGTGGAGGGAGGAGCCCAGGGCGGAGGGTGGAGCCCGGGGATGGAGGTGGAGCCCGGAAGAGGAGGAAGGCAGAGTCTGGGGCGGGGGCGGATTTCGGAGGGGGCTGAGGCATAGCTCGTGAGCAGAGGCGGAGCCCAGAGGGGGCAGAGGCGGAGCCCGGGAGCGGAGGCGGAGTCCGGAATGGGCAAAGGCGGAACCCAGTGACGGCCCCCCACCGGATACCCTTACCTGGCCTCTCCAGGGCTCAGCCTACCACGTTGGAGTAGTCAGTTAGCCAAGCCACCACCGCCTCCACCGCTCCTGGGAAGCGGGTTCCTGTTGCCACCCTCACTGCCACCGCCCACCCCGCCCAGGAGCTCAGTGATTTCCCTTCAGCGTCTGTAGTCATAGCAACGGCGCTTCCGTCACGCTGGACAATGGAGGCGCGCACTGCGCCTGCTCTGCTCCTCGCGAAAGCCCCTCCCCCACCCCACCTGAGTAGGTTCTGCTTTCTGGGTCAGGGCCCTGTGAGGCCTGAATTTTCTGAAATCTTACTATTAATTTTACAGGACAAAAGGATCTTTGAGATAAGTGTACCTAAAGCATTTCTCTCCTGTTTTCAAACCCCTTGCCTTAGCTACTTTTCTATCACTGTGCTAAGATACCAGGACCACGGCTGCTTATAGAAGAAATGGTTGGTTGGGTACCTAGAGTTTCAAAGGGTAAGTACATGACCATCATGGAAGGGACCATGGTGGCAGACAGGTATGGCAGGCAGAGCACCAGAGAGAACAGTGGCTGTGAACCTACATTCTGATCAACAAGTATGAGGCAAAGAGCTAACTGAGAATGGTGTGAGATTTTAAACCTCAAAGCCCACCCACAGAGACACACCTCTTCAACAAAATCACACTTCCTAATTTTTCTAAAACAGTTCCACCAACGGGGGACCAGATTTTCAAACATATGAGATTGTAGGGGTCATTTTCATTCAAACAGCTACACTCCTCAATAGCTTCCTATGTAGGCAAGAATTAAGATAAAAAAATTTTCAATGTCCCAAAGCATCCCAGGCACTCAGATTCTTGTGCAGTTTTTGTTGTTGCTGCTGCTGTTTTGTTTTTGAGATAGTTTCAAATAGTCCAGGTTGACCTTCATTCCTGACCTTCCTGATGCTCCATTTACAGGCATGTTTCATCACAATTGATTTATGATCTTGTTTGTTTGTTTGTTTTTTTTTTTTGTTTTGTTTTGCTTTTTCAAGATAGGGTTTCCTTTTCCTGTGTAGCTTTGGCTCTGTAGACCAGGATGGCCTTGAACTCACAGAGATCCGGTGTGTCTGACATGTCTTTTTTTTTTTTTTTGAGGGAGGTGTTTTTACCTTTTGTGTAGATGAGTGATAAGAGCATTTAGCTTGCATGTATATAAGCATACCATATGAGTGCCTTATATTCCAGGAGGTCATATGGCATCAAATTCCCTAAAACAGGAGCTACAGAAGATTGTCAGTCACCATGTACATGCTAGGAACTCTGGGAAAAAAAGGAGAGAATATTTTGTTTTAAGATTTATTATTGATTATGTATACAATGTTGTGTTTGCATGTACAACTGCATAACAGAAGAGGGCACCAGATTTCATTATAGATGGTTGTGAGCCACCATGTGATTCCTGGGAATTGAACTCATGACCTCTGGAAAAGCAGCCAGTGCTCTTAACCTCTAAGCCATCTCTCCAGCCCCACAGAAAGTATTTTCATCACTAAACCATGTCTTCAGCCCCTCTGGCTTCTATTATTATTATTACTATTATTATTATTATTATTACTATTATTTTCTTCCCTATTATATTCAAAACAAATTCACCTTCTTTCATTTCTCCTACTGAACTAAAATGTTCTCAACTCTGGGCCCTTGAATACATGTTTTCTTTATCCCTTCTAGGGTGTTATGTCACCCTTCCTTTTCTTTAGGTTCATAGTGGATTTTATAGTGATGTATATGTTTCTATGAATGGTCTATATTGGATTACCCCACAAGACTGTAAGCTTATAGAGAAAGAATGGTATTTGCATGAATCATTTTTTTGTGTTCAGGACTTAGCACAGTATTGGGTACCTAATTCACAAATAATAACTATCTGTGGAAGGACAAATAATCTTTTAAACAGTAAATGCCTTTAAGAAAGACTTCATAATCTGATAGTAATAAAGAATTCCTACCTAGAGCATGGGAACATGTAACATTTTATTTGTTAATGCCAGCCATTTTATCACCTGTAATAAATTTCTCCTGAAGTCTTTTTATCTTGTTCTGTTACTGCTGTTACTAGGGCTGTCTCCTCCATGCCTGTTGCCTTCTCTGTGTTCTCTTTCATTTATTTCATAGCAAATTACTTCCTTTAAGCCTTAGTGAGGTTTAGCATCTGGCTTTATCATATGCAAAGACTGTCTGTATCTACCTATTTTGTACAGAAGCTAGGAATACAGCTCAGATCATTTGTTCCACCAATACGAGCTAAAAAAGGAGGAGGAGGAAGAAAAGGATAGGAAAAACAAAGCATTGCTTTTCTTTATGCAGATGCTCTGCCTTAAATACAGGTGTTAACAGTCTTCCTGTCTCTGCCTTCCAAACAAGACAGAAATTCCAGATACAGCAACAGTGCTACTTATTTGGTGTTAGTTTTTAACCTGGTCCCTCTCCTGACATCCACTGTGTACCTGCTATATACATAGTTGGTTTTATGTACATGTTCATTTTCTGGGAAAAATCTATGTTTTCATTAGGTTTTACAAGAGGTCATATCCTCAGAAAATGTTCTGGGCTTTGCATCCTACCATACTTATCCCTAGGAAACCATATCTGGAAAGCTGATTATGTCCTCTTTGTACATCATTTGATGTTATGACTTAATGATGTATTTTGAACCTTGTTTTCAAGAGAATGTTGTAAACAAGCCCTAAGCTTAACAGGCATTTTATTCCTCAGTACACAGGCTCAGACCCAGGAGCTAAGTGGAGCCAAGCCTTCCCTATTTGAGTTTGGTTCACTTCATTGTTGAAGCCACCTATGGCTCAAAAAAAAAAAAAAAAAGAAGTTTGTGGGATTGGGAGTGTAGCTCAGTTGATAAGAGGTGGAGCAGAAGTATCAGAAATTCAAGCTGTTTAGTTTAAGGCCAGGCTGGGCTACAGGGGACCCTAACCAAGAAATAATACTAGTATTAACTACAATACATTTCAGCTAAAAGCATTATTTGGCGGTCATTGTTCCAAGCCAAAGCTAACCTCAGGTCACTGACTTTCTTCATAGAGGAAGCAAAGAGACAACAACGTCCAGCCCAGCAGGATTTTCTGCACACAGACCCTTCTCCAAATGATCCTTCATAGCCAAACTTGTGGAAAAATGTGTTCCCACTGGTGACCAGAGGTGCCCCAGCTTGTAGTGCTGGGAGCATGGGGAAGGCAAAGTCACAATGGAGCATAGCTGTTTGATCACCGGCCTGAAACCACCGGCCTGAGACCATCACAAGCAAACAAAACCACAAAAGAACAACAAAGAAAAAAATGTACTGGGTACAATGCGCTCAAAGAGAATGGAAGAAGAAAATACCAAAACTCAGAACAGTGGTCTGTCTTTCTATGGGCCCTCTATCCTGTTCCATTAGTGGTGGCCTACCCCGAAATCAGGATCCTCCCAACTACACCAGAGTTTGGAACAGTGAACTGCATTCAGCCAGACCAGAGAATGGAGCAGCGACATATCTGTTGATCTCTAACAGACCAGAGGCCAAAGCACCAGCCAAACTCTGCCAGACCAGAGACCACAGCAGCAGAAACTCTGACAGATCAGAGTCCAGAGCAGTGGACAAGCTCTGCCAGACCTGAGGCCAGAGTAGTGGATAAGCTCTGCCAGACCAGAAACCAGACATTGGCAGAGGTGCCAAGCCTGGAACTACACATACTGTATCCATCCTTTGGCACCTCCTCACCACTCTCACTGGAGCCTATGGAGCATGGCTCAAGCTTCCCTGAAATGGGAAAGAATCAAGTCTAGGGAGATAGAAGGATTCTGTCCCATATACTCAGTCAATCCCAGAGACAAATACTGGCAGCGACAGACAAAGCAGTTAAACAAGACACAAACAGCTAGATCCCATTGCTTGTGCAGCAGAAAAATACATAGAGCCAGACAGCAGATCCCACCACTCCTGCAGTGGAAAAAATGTAAGTAGAATATCAGCGAATCTCTGATGCAGGAACTACCTGAATTGTCCTTGTTCAAAGATCCAGAGATCACAGGAAACTGGGTACTCCACCACCCTTTACAAATAGGGGCACAATCATCCTCTCTGAGGTCCAGATATCACAGAGAACTCAGTGCTCAACTCTTTACAGATTTTCCCCTTCGAGGGGGCTCTGGAAAGTCTTCCAGGCCCCCTCTGGCCCATAGCTGTCCAAAGAATCAGCTCTAACCTTTCTGACAACATAGATTACAAATTTTGCTCCAAGGCCCTAGAAGGAAACTAGAGAAACACAGAGACAGACACAGACAGACACAAACAAAGTGCTCACTTACTGGCTATTATTCAGCTCCATGTGCCAGGGGTGCTTGGGAGGCTTGGGAATCCAATATGAGAACCCATATGTTATGACCAGATTTTAGGGTCACCAAAGATCACCAGGAGCTGGACCACATATGCAAGAGTGAAGAGTTTTATTTGGGCTTAAGCTGGGTCTCTCCAACATCACCAACACAGTAGATCAGAGAGGAGAGCCCTGAGCAGTTGCACGGCAGGGTTTTGATTATGGTTTTAGGAAGGACCAGGAAGTTGCAGTTTAAACATTACAGGATTGGGTGGCATTGAGCAAGGGCAAGCTTTTTAGAAAACGATTGGCTAGCTAACATAACTAACATTGAAAGAGCTATCTCTAGGAATGTTAGGTATTTTCTGTGTCATTCAATGTTGTACTACAAGGTTGGTAGGCTGCTCAGCACAAATGCTCCACTTTGAGATGAGATATCTTCCCATCCTTGTGGTTATCCTCAGGCTGTTCCTTGGGTAGGGAATCTTATGTCCTTGAATTGGTGACCCATGGCCCAATTCCTGGTGACCTTATGGTAGAGTCACTAGTCTGGTGACCTTTAGGTGACCTTTTTAGGCCTAGTTCCTGGTGACCTTTGGGGGTGTCAGGTAGGTTCTCTCAGTTCTAAAAGATCCATTTGGATTTTGTGGGGGTTGTAAATGGTATGTCCTATGTCAGACAGCATTCCAATATTAAGCTGTGATATAGAAGAGTAGAAATGATGATGTAAAGGATTTCCTATTGCTGAGAAGCTAGTGGTCCCAGTTAGAATGTAGATGAGGAAGAATGTCTGTAAAACACTCCACAGATAAGTAGTATGCTAACCAGGCCTGTTAGAGATTAGGATCCCTGGATACACATGTTTGCTCACCAGGATTATCTAGAAATGTGGCAGGGTGAGTTTTTTTTTAATTTTTAACTTCCCAAAGTGTATTTAGTAATTTATGATTGCGAGTGAAAACAGACCAGATTGGTGGGTGTACAGTTTAGGTCAGGTAACTTGATCCAGTGAATGTTGAATTTTCAAATTAAGGGACTGTACTATGCCCATATGTACAATCCTCATTGACACAGTTCTGTCAGTTCAAATTTGAGACACAGGCTATTGGCTAAAGCTGTGTCTGTCAGGTTACAGGTCTAAGCAGATGACATTGTACACAGGGGCAACATCAAACAGTATCTTATTAATGGATTTCCCTCTACCACAGAATGGCCTGTTCTTTTTCAAAGTCAGTATGACTATGTGTTTTCTTTTTCAACTCTGAGGTTAAGAGCACTGGCTGCTCCTCCAGAGGTCATGAGCTCAATTCTCACCAACCACATGGTGGCTCACAACCATCTATAATGAGATCTGGTGCTCTCTTCTGGTGTGCAAGTGTACATACATGCAGAACACTGTATACATAATAAATAAATAAATAAATAAATAAGTCAGTTGTTGGTATTATTTAAATTTTATTTTGTTGATGCATCACTGTTCTAGTCTCTTATTAGTTAACATTCTCTGATAATCCCCAGTCATTAAGAATTTCATTCATTTTTTCTCTAGTGGTTTGATATTTGTTTTTCTTTAAAGCAATGTCTCCTGTAGATCAACCTTTCACATGTTATGTAACTGAGACTTTATTTGCACTGAATGCTGCCCCTACTGCCCAATGCCTAGAACATAGTCCTGCAGCTCTTTTTAGGTGGGGCCTGACTTGTGAGTGTGAAGTAAAAGAGACCAGTGAATGAATGTCCACTGAGCACTGGGTTTTTTTTGTTTGTTTGTTTGTTTGTTTGATATTTTTTGGAGGTGGGCAATTACAAATAAAGAGGGACCTGTGTAAGAATTGAGTTCACTGACCTAATTTGAAGCTGGTGTTGTCACAACACAGAAAGGGAGGGGGAAGAGGGAAGATGGTAATGAGTCAGGTAATCAATTTTAGATGGTCAATAAAAGTGAAAACTACATTTGTGGGGAGTCACACACAAAGGAATCAAGAATATGGATTAGTTGCTGAACTGGAAAGCAAATTTTCTAGTTGCACGAGTTCAAACAACACATAAGTTCTGGATAAAATGGTGTAGTAGTGACTAACAGGCATGTTTCCTCCCTCCCCATTTGAAAATGCACAACCTGAGAGAAAAGGTGTAATACTTTGTGTGTTTTAATACATACTTGAATTCCTTGAAGAATATTGGACCATAAAGCCATTTTCAACTTTTAAAAATAATTTTTGAAATTATAATGAAATTGATTCAACTTTCCCTCTACTCTTACGTCTCAAATGCTGGGATGAATGGTTAAGGTGGCTACTTAACAATCAAAGCAGACGTGGCTGTCAGGTTCTCCAAGCATCCCTCAGTCCTTACCTGTTACAAGGTATGGGTGTCAAAGACAGATCTCTAGCCCAGGAGTTGAGCTGCCCTCCTCCCAGCTGTCCTTCCCTATGTATTCCAACTGTTTTGGTTACCTGGTCTTTTTCATTTTCATTTATCCTCCTGGCCCTTTTGTTCTGGCTCTCCACTTCCCTCTCTCCTCTCATCTCACATAGCTCAGGGTCATGTCAACTTTAGACTGTCCCAGATTTCCCTGTGTCTGATTATGTTCTCTCATCTATCTATAAAAAACTTTCTACTCTAACATTCCTAGTTACAGCCATATCCTTTTTGTTTTCTTTCTCATTTTCATTGAGCTCCCATTAACTACTCCTTGCTTTTAAATTCATGGCCATTTGTTTCTTTAATGGTTGTTACTGTTTGACTTTGACTGAAGTTTGGCTAAAGGACTTTCCAACTATGAGGTAGAGATGACTGCACTGGACACTGATCGTGTAATGGAATGTGCAACATAAATGACCTGTATCTTGGAAGATGAGCAGGTGCCCTGGGAAAGTGGAAGATTTTATTTTAAAACATTTTCAAGATGAGTATGTTGCAGGATATTTGATCCCAGTGTGATCTCTTATATTGTGAACTGTAAAAACCTGTGCTTTGTTTGGTGTGGTTGAGCCCTAACACAAACCTTAATTCCAAGAACTTTCTGTTTATTGTAAACAGGTGATTATGGTATGGTTCTATCAGCCCTAGAACATACCTTTAATTCAAAAGATCTTTGTGCACAGGAGTAAATAATGTTAACCCTGGGTCAAGAGGCAAAGCAAGAAACCAGCTGACAGGGATTAAAGAGTGAGTGGAACTTTCAGCTGAAATATATTTAAGACAGAGTGTAAAAGTGGAAGGAGTTTTAGCTTGGTAGATTTTTGGGCTTTTTGAGTTGTGAGCAAGAAAGCTTTTGGCCTTGGGTTCCTTTGGTCTATCCCCCCTGAGTTGCCATCTGAACTGGTGAGCTTTTGGGGCTTTTTTCTCTTGGAGGTGAGGTAAGAAGGAAGGTCAGATGGATGCTTTCTCTGCCTCTCTGCGCTATCAGGTTTTAAAATCGAATAATTGAGATTTTCATTTTTTTATAACAACACTAAAGTTCTGTGTGCCCATAGGGGTTAGGGCAAAGCTAGAATGCCTCTGCTATCAGCATCATTTGATCTTTGATCCACTGGTAGAGGAGCTACTACTGTCCTGAGACTCAGCTGTATTGTTCAAGCTAATGAGAGACTCTGGGCAGGCCTAGCAGTCAGGAGAAATAGTGGGAGGTAGTTTATGGGTTTGTTCTGGGATTTTCCTCTGATGTAGCTCTAAAGAGCTGTGAGTGAGACCAGACCATGTCATGCTGAGTGTGGGGCCATTGTCCCCAGGCCAGGAAGAGCAGGCTGCTGAGCTATCACAGCCTGATCTGCTTTGACCGAGATGAGCTGTGGTTCAGGCTCTGGTTCTGTTGTTTTCCATGTGGTGACTTCAGCAGAGATCCTTGTCCTGTGACCCTTCTTGAGTGTTGATTGTTTAAAGAGGAGGGGACCCTGCAGCCTGGGCAGTAGAAAGTTGTGGTGCTTATAGTATCACTATCTAGTGTGCACACCCAGGCATTGCTTTTTTGTGCATTAGATAGATAGATTTGAAAACTGAAAGTCTCATTTCTAGAAATGATGAATGTTATATTCCACAGATGGTTTTGTGTAACAAATTTTACAAATAGTTTTGAAACTGGAAGAAAAAAGGTGGTGGTGGTCATCATTAAGCAATACTTGCTTTTTTTTTTTATTTATTTTTTACCTTGCAACTATCACCAGGCACAATGGTATATTTCAGGAAATTCAATTCCTGGGTTCAAAAGGATTTTCTGAGGTGCAAAATTTTGTCAGTGTCAGGTGTGCTTGGTTTTAGGTACATGGATAGGGAAGATTCCACATCTTGTGACATAATCTATGCAGCAAAAAACAGATATTAAATTATTCTCCAACATTTTTTTGTGTGTGAGTGTCAATGAGGGCTGGGCTATGCCTGAACCCATGAGGGGACGTGATGGACTGCAAGCCATAGCCTGTCTTTATGATCACCTCCATTTTCCAAGACACTTCTAGAGCAAAAACACTTTCTGGAAAGGAGATTAGTAGTATCTGGAGGGTCAGAAATACAACAGTTTAGGTGTCACTTTCAGTTTGCCTTGTAGGAGTTCTGAAATCTGTGTTTATTTAATTTTTATTAAATTTAAAAATCAAAGGTATCTCTGGTCCAGTGCACATTTTTCATGTTAGAGTTTCCTCAGGTATTTTCATGTAAACTAGGCTATATTTTAGGCTTATGTTTCTGGGTTTTTTCTCTTTCACAGATATTGTACACATTCTTGATTGTTGAAGTTTGTGGTGAGTACAGAAGTTACATCATGCCAGAAGATTATGAGATTAGTGGCAATAGAATCTTCACTTATTTTTCTGTTTTCCTCTGTTTCTTACCAGGTGGCTTTTCTGATATGAGTTAGAGATTTTGGATTGTCCTTTAGCAATCACATAAAGACAATTTGCACTTATGTCTGTAGAAGGCCGAAGAGACAACATGAAGGTGAGTGATACCACTTGACCAGTTACTCCTTTCTTTGGGCATATTCTTTTGATGGTCTGTCCTTTTCTTCAGAAGTTTCATGTGGTGGTCCAGTGGGCTCCATATTCTTTATTTGGATGTTTTTATTCTCCTGAAAATATTATATCAAAACCCTGCCCCAGACCTAATTCTGGGGTGAGGATAGTTCCTTTTCAGGCAGTTATATCTTTTACAGGGCAAAATTATTTTTGGAAATAGAAAAAGTATAAACTCTCAATTTAAGTTAAAAAAAATCTTTGAAAGTTTACAAATATACCTTCAACTCTATTTATTTCTAGATAACAAAGGACATTCACTTTGATTTTCAGCCTGTCTTTTACAAGTAGCTTTTAAGTAAAATCAATGTAAATCCTTTGTGCATGCCTCTGCCTCCCAGGTGGTATGTAAAAAGGCATGTGCCTCCCAAATGCTGGGATTAAGGCTATGAACCACCAACACCCTGTCATTGTAACTCCTGAATTTAGAAAAAACTAATTAATAGATAACTGCTTGTCTCTGCTGGGATTAAAGGCACTGTCTATCACCACACTGCTCAAAAAATTTTATATTCACTCCAAATTATTCCAACTCAAACAAGTTTATACCTTTGAATTTACTTAAAACATTTTAAACCTCTTAACTGTTTTTAATATGAAACAACAAAAGTATCCTTTTTTTATTTAAAAAGAAAACTTTAGTCTTTATAAGTTTGTGTAGACTCAAGGACCAAGCTGTCTGATGAATAGTTACCTCTGCTTATTCAGGAGATCTCTACTATTCAAATCTAATTATTATCAATTTTGATAGGATCCATCATTCTATTCCTGTGGAAACATTCAGTTTTACCAGTGAAGACACAGTTCAACAGTTTCTCACTGTCTATCTCCTTTCCTTTTAGTTATTCTTTTTTTCTAGAGTATTTTGTTGTTGTTCTACAGTATTTATTTTTTTTCTGAATGTGCTGTTAAGTTGTCTTCTGGAATAGATCTTTCTGGTTTTTTATTCTGAATTGATTTTCTAATGCTATAAACTGTCTTCTGTCTTTTTTCAACATTTTTCTATTGTGTAGTATGAGTTTTGATATGTTATGTATTCTTTAAACCTTAGTGGTCTGAGAACTTATTGCAAGTTTCTTATATCTTTTGAGACTTCTACTGTTCAAGTATATCAGTCAATTTTGGAGAATAGTATATGAGTTGCTGAGAAGAGGGAATAATCTTTTGTGCTTGGGTGCATGTTCTGTAAACATCATTTGGGTATATTTAGTTTTTTATCTTAATTATCTGGATCATTTCTCTGTTCAGTTTGGTCAGGAGGACCTGTCCATTGGTGAGAGTGATATATTGAAGTCTTCTCCTATTGGTTTATGAGGGCTAGGATGTGATGCAAGCTGCAGAAGGGTTTCTTTTATAACTTGGGTGCTCTTAGGTTTGGGCATAGATGTTAAGTATTGAAATGTTATATTGCTGGATGTTTTTTTTTAATATGTCATGTCCTTTGCCATCTTTTGATTAGTTGTTTTTGAAGTCTGTTTTGTTAGATATTAAAATTGCTATATGAGCTTGATACTCTAGTCCATTTATTTGGGATATCTTTTCCAACACTTTACCTTGAGATAATGTCTATCTTGATGTGAAGCTGTTTTTGATGTATTTAGAAGAAGGGTGGATTCTGTTTTATCATCCATTTTGTGAGCCTGTGTCTTTTTATTGGTGAATTTGGGTCAATGGCATTAAGAGATATAAAGGAACAGTGATTGTTAATCTTGGTATTTTTTTGGTGGTGGTGGTGGTGGTGGTTTTAGCACCTTGTGTGGGGCTGTATTTATAGATACATATTGTTTAAATTTGACCTTAACATGCAACATCTTATTTTCTCCATTTGCTGATTGAAAGGTTCTGGGCATAGTTAGTAATTTTTCTTGGCTTCTGTAGTTTTTTTAGAGTCAGAAGCACACTTTCTATGTCCTTCCACTTCTAGCATCTTTACTGAGAAGACAGGATTAATTCCAATAGATCTGTCTTTTTTTTTTTTTGGTTTTTTTTGTTTTGTTTTGGTTTGTCTGTTTGATTGGTTAGTGTGGTATGTTTTTTTTTTTTCTGTTATAGCTTTTCAGATTCTTTCTTTGTTCTGTATATTTAGTGTTTTGATTGTTCTCTGGTAAGAGGAATTTCTTTTCAGTGTCCAATATTTTTGGATGCTTCTTGTGCCTTGATAGACAACTTCTTATTTAGGTTAAGAAATTTTTCTTGTATGATTTTGTTAAAAATATCTTCTGGAACTTGATCTCATCCTTCTTCTGCTAATCTGATTATCAGCATGTTTTGTCTTTTCATAATGTCTCAGAGTTCCTGGATGTTTTGTGATAGGGAACTTTTGGATTTAACATTTTCTTTTACAAATGTATCTATTTCATCTTTTTTATTTTTTTTTTGTTGTTGTTGTTGTTTGTTTATTTTCAGACAGGATTGCTTTTTATAGCCTTTGCTGCCCTGGAATCACTTTGTAGACCAGGCTGGCCTCAAACTCACAACAGTCCAGCTGTTTCTGCTTCCCTGAGTTCTGGTATTAAAGGAGTGTGTAATCACACCTGTTTCCATTTCTTCTCTTTTATATTCAGTGCATAAATTTATCTCCTTGATCTCTGTTTCCTCTGTGAACCTTGCCTCTGTATTTCCTTGCTGTCGTCTTTAAATTTTTCATTTCCAGGATTCCTTAAATTTCTGCATTTAAAAATCTCTGCCTCTACCTACCAAAGTGCTGGGATCACAGGTGTGCACCACCATGGCCAGCTTGTTTTTGCTTTCTTTATTGATCATATTTCCATATTTCCAGAATGTGTTTCATTCTGTCATTCTCCATTCAGCAGAGGCCTGGAGCTCAGCTTCCAGATGGAGAACAGTGGTTCCATTTCTCTCAGGGGCAGCTAGAACACTTTAGGGCAACACCCATGTTCACTAGATGGGGGTGTGGAAAGAATTTTCTATTGACTGTTACAGGTAGATAGCTCTTTTAGAATGAAATCACCAGTGGTAGTGGAAATTTTGGTATTCCAGCGCCTATGGCAATACCAAAGTGTTACCATTCTTGGATAAGCTGCTGTGACTTGCTCTAAGGACTTTCACCTCAGAGGTTCAAGTAAAAGTCCATGCCTGGTTGGCTTGCAACCAAGACATAGGCCTAGTGAGACACAGACCCAGTGAGGCCTAGGCCCATGGGCCAGTGAGCAAGCCCAGATGGGGATAAATGATCAATTTCAGAGGCCATGATGGAAGGCTGATGGTATCAGGTGGCATACAACCTACCAGCACACATGCACCCCCCAGAATGGGCTGGATTTCTTAGGAAGAACATTGAATCTGTTGAATGGTTATTATTAATGAGATGTTCAGGAACACAGTGAAAGAAAGAGTCAAGTGGAGCAGAAATAAATATAGTCTTTGGTTTGTAGAGAAAAGCATCACTAGGTAGTTTCAGATGGCAGTCACATGCTGAAACAGAGACAGGAATTTTTAAGGAGATCATCATCAAAGAGAAGGTCTTAGGTCTGGATTTGAAGCCTAAGATGGTGTCCTTAAATTAACACTCCCTCCTGATAATTCTTCCATTAATCAAAGAAGTAGGCTAAGTGATTCCTAATACCAGGAAAGAACTTCATATAAAACCTGCTCCAAATGTGTTCCAAGGGTGGCACGATCCATCCCATTTTGTCCATCCCAACTTAAAACCCACCTTGACAGTCTCACTCATGTTATGCACATTCTGGAAACAAGAAAAATGCAAAATTTAAGATAATAGATTCTTCCTTTGTGTTTTCAGTTCAACACTATGACAGCCATCTGTGTTTGGCAGAGTCAGATCCCCAGTGAAGATACTGTAACTGTTCATTGCATGAAGCAGTGAGGGTGAAGCCTGAGTTGTGTCTTGACAGTACAAGATGTTGAGGTGCCTAAGTTATGAGATACCTACCATAAAGTGCTACCTATAGGGAGTGGACGTAAGCAATTTTGGGAATGTATGAAATGTTTCAGGGATAGGACCATCTAAGCCTTTTCAAACAGCATCAGGCTTTGTTGTTTTCCTTGCTTATCTTCTTTCCTTGGTCTACTCTTCCCTAAATATGTACACATTCCTCTCTACAAGAATGGGAAAGGGGTATTCTGTGCATCAATTTTGGAATGATGTAACTTGCTTCTGATGTTACAAGATGTGGCACCCAAAAATTCTCTTGTGTGTCAGAAGAGACTGTGAAAATTTGAACAGTGTATGAGCTAGTGCAGAATTTTAGGATCATTGAAATTAGACTACATTTTCATCATGGGATGACAATAATCCTATAGTGAATTTGGTCAGAACTTATTTGATTGAATCAAAAAAGCTCCCAGAGAAGATCATGTTTCTATCTTTGACACTGAAGAAAAAGTTTCTTTGTAGCCTTGGCTGTCCTGAAAGTTGGTATGTAGACCAAAAAGGTTTTGAACTTACAGATCTAACTCCAGTCTAGTGTTGGGCTTAAATATAGTCCAACATGCCTGGCGTCAACATACATATCAACATTATCTGCTGAGTCTGGAATGTAGCATTTTGGGTTTTGTTTTTTAATTTTGTTTTGTTTTGTACATGTAAGCATAGGTTGTTGTGCTGATCTTCATCTATATCCTGCATTTGAAATTTGGAAGAGAGTATATTTAATTTCTTAGGATGGCATGTATTCATGACGCTAACAGTGTCTGAGCTTTCTGAGTTATTGAATTGCAGGTGTGTGACATTCTTTCTACCTGCTGTATTTGTTTTTTTTAGACTTTATTTATTTATTTTGTTCACACTTAATTTGTTTTAATATAAATTTGTTTTTCTATAATTTTATTCTCTGACATGAACTCGGCTCTTTGAACACCTCCTCCTGGGGGGTGTAGCCTTGTGAGGCCACAGAGGAATATGGTGCAGCCATCCTTAATGAGACCTGAAAAGCTAGGGTCAGACAGAAGGGGATGACTATCAGGAGACTATGGAAAGGGCATAGGGGGAGAAGAAGGAGAGTGGGTGGGACTAGGAGGAGACGATGGAGAGGGCTACAGTGAGTATACGAAGTAAATAAATTGTGATAAATGAATAACATTTTAAAATAATTTATCTACTTAACATCCCAATTTTACCCCCCTCCCTTGTCTCTTCCTGGTTTCACCCCTCTGTTCCTCTTTCACTCTTATCCCATTTCTAATTTCTCAGATAAGGGGAGCCCTCATCTCCTACCATCTGACTCCAGCCTATCAAGGCTCACTAGGACTGTTTACATCCTCTTCCTTTGTGGTATAGCAATGCCTCCTCTACCAGGGGAAAGTGATCAAAGAGCAGGCAACAGAGTCCATGTCAGAGCCAGCTCCTACTCTTCTTACTATGGATCCCCCATGAGACTGAGCTGTCTATCAGCTACATCTGAGCAGGGTAATGGTTCCTTTTCATGAATGGTCTTTGGTGGATGCATCAATCTCTGCAAGTCCCCATGGGCCCAGATTTGTTGTCCTTGTTGGTCTTATGTAAGTCCTTCCAGCTCTGCATCTTTCTACTTTCTATCCCCCTACTCTTTCCTATGATTCCCTGTGCTCTACCCAAAGTTTAACTGTGAGTCTTAGCATCTGCTTCGAACCCCTACTGGGTAGAGTATTTCGGACGATATGTATGTTAGGTTCTCATCCTATTCCCTCTCCTCAGTCATTTCTGGTGTTGATTCTATTTGCCCTTTTGAATAAGAATTGACCATCCTCCATAGGGTCCTCCTTTTTATTTAGCTCCTTTAGGTCTGCAGATTGTAGTATGCTTATCCTATATTATGGCCATTATCCACTTACAAATGAGTAAATACCATGCATGTCTTTCTGATTTTGCAATAACTCACATAGGATGATCATTTCTAGTTCCATCCACTTGCCTGAAAATTTCATGGTTTCCTTTTTGTTTTTAAATACCCAAGTAGCATTCCATTGTGTAAATGTACCACAATTTCTGTAAAACAATGGTTTGTTTGAGAGACATTTAGTTTGTTTCCCCATTCTGACTATTATGAATATAGATGCTATGAACATAGTTGATCAAATATCTTTGTTGAATGGTAGAGCATCTTGTTGATATATGCCCAGGAATGGTATAGCAGGGTCTTGAAGTAACACTACTTCCAATTGTCTGAGAAAGCATCAGATTGATTTCTAAAGTGGTGTATAAGTTTGCACACCCACCAGCAATGGAGGAGTGTTCCTCATTCTCCACATTCTCACTAGCTTGCTATTAAATTCAGGTTTTGACCTTAGCCATGATGGGTTTAAGATGGAATGCCATTTGCATTTCCAGGATGACTACAGATATTGAGCATTTAATGTCCACCATTTGACATTCCTCTGTGGAAAATTCTCTGTTTAGTTCTGTACCCCAGTTTTAAATTGGATTATTTGGATTATTGGAGTTTAATTTCTTCAGCACTTTATATATATATATATATTGTTTATTAGCTCTTTCAGTTGTATGTGGGGTTGGTGAAGATCTTTTGCCAGGCTGTAGGTGGCCATTTTATTCTATTGACAGAGTTCTTTGCTTCATAGAAGCTTTTTGTTTCATGAGATCCTATTCATTAATTCTTGATATTAGAGCCAGTGTTCTTGGTGTTCTGTTGAGGAGTTTATCATCTATGCCAATGAGATCAAGACTCTTTCCACTTTTTCTTCTAACAGATTTAGTGTATCTGGTTTTATGTTGAGGTCATTGAACAACTTGGACTGCAGTTTTAGTGCAGGGTGATTTATATGGATCTATTTTCATTTTTCCACATGTAAACTTCCAGTTAGACCAACACCATTTGTTGAAGATGCTGTCCTTTTTCCATTGCATGGTTTTGGCTTCTTTGTCAAAAATCAACTGGCCATAGGTGTGTGGGTTTATTTATGTGTCTTCACTTCAATTCCATTGATCCACTGATTGTTTTTATTCCAGTACCTTGCAGTTTTTATTACTATTGATTTATAATAGAGCTTGAGATGAAGAATGGTGATACCTACTGAAGATCTGCTATTGTACAGGATTGTTTTAGCTATTCTGGTGTTTTTTATTTTTCCATATGAAGCTTAGAATTGTTTTTTCAAGGTCCTTAAGGAATTGTGTTGATATTTTGATGGGAATATCATTGAATGTATAGATTGTTTTTGGTACGATCGCAATTTTTACTATGTTGATCCTACTGATCCATGAGCATGAGAGATATTTCTATATTCTGGTATTTTTTTCAATTTCTTTCTTCAGAGGCTTGAAGTTTTTGGGTTTGTTGTTGTTGTTGTTCATATAGGTTTTCTACTGGCTTGTTGAAGATAATACCAAAATACATTATGTTTTTTTTTTAATGGCTATTGTGAAGGGTGTTATTTTCCTAATTTTTTTCAGTCCATTTGTCTTTTGCATAGAGGAGTGTATTTTTTTGAGTTTTTTTCTTTTTTTTTTTTTTTTTTTTTTAGTTAACTTTATATCCAGCCACTTTGCTGAAGTGTTTTTCAACTGTAGGAGTTCCCTACAGTAGAATTTTGTGGGTCATTTTTGTTTACTGTCATATCTTCTGTGAATCAAGATACATTGACTTCTTCCTTATCAATTTGTATCCCCTTAATCTCCTTTAGTTGTCTTATTGCCCTGGATAGGACTTCGAGTACTGTATTGAAGAGATTTGGAGAGAGTGTGTAGCCAAGTCCAGTGGAATTGACTTAACATTTTTTCATTTAGTTTGATGTTAGCTATATACTATTCTGTATATATTCTGTGTATTCTGTATATATTCTGTATACTGTCTTTACTATTTTTAGATATTTGCCTTTGTCCCTGGTCTCTCCAAGACTTTAAATAAGAATAACTGTTGGATATTGTCAAATGCTTTTTCAGCATCTATGAAAATGGTCTTTTTTTAATTTGTTTATACAGTGGATTACATTGATGGATTCCATATACTTAACCACCCTTGCATGCCTGGGATAAAGCCTACTTGGTCATGGTGGATGATATCTTTAATATGTTCTTGGAATTTGTTTGCAAGTATTTTATTCAGCATTTTTACATCATTGTTCTTACAAGAGATTGGTCTGAAGTTCTCTTTCTTTTTGGGGATATTTGAGGATTTATCAAGGTGACTGTGGTCTCACAAAAGGAATTTGGTCATGTTGCTTCCATTTCTATTTTGTGAAATAATTTGGAGAATATCAGTTCTTATTTGAAGGTCTTGTAGAATTCTGCTCTGAAATCATCTGGCCCTTGGCTTTTTTTGGTTGGGAGTATTTTGATGGCTACCTCTATTGCCTTAGGCACTATAAGATTATTTAATATCTTTACTTGATGTTGATTCAACTGTGGTAAGTGGAATCTAAAGAGAATTGTATATTTCATTTAGATTTTCAAATTTTGGGGCATATAGGCTTTTGACATAAAAGTTAATGGTTCTTTGGATTTTCTCAGTATCTGTTATTTCTTTTTCTTTCAGACTTTGTTGATTTGGGTAGTGTCTTTCTGCCATTTACTTAGTTTGGCTAAGAATTTGTCTGTGTTTTTTATTTTCTCAAAGAACTAGCTCTTGGTTTTGTTGATTCTTTGAATTATTATCTTTGTTTCTAATTTATTGATATCAGCCCTGAGTTTGGTTTTTCCTAGTGGTATACTCTTGCTGTGTGTGTCTGCTTCTTTTTTCTTAGGTCTTTCAGGTATGCCATTAAGTTGCTTGTATGGGATGTCTCCAATAGCTTATGACGGCCTTTGTTGCTATTCAAACTCCTCTTAGGACGACTTTCATTGCATCCCACATGAAGTTGAGAAATCTTCTATCAAGGTTTGTAAAGTGTTCTGTTGGTATTTTGATGGAAATTGCATTGAATCTGTAGATTGCTTTTGGTAAGATGTCCATTTTTACTATGTTAACTCTGCCAAGCCATGAGTATCAGAGATAGTTCCATATTCTGATATCTTCTTCTAATTCTTTCTTCAGAGACTTGAAGTTTTTTTTTTTTTTTTTATTCAAGTCTTTGACTTGCTTGGATATGGTCACACCAAGGTACTTTATGTCCTTTGTGGCTATTTTGAAGGGTGTTGTTTCCCTAATTTCTTTCTCAGCCCTTTTATCTTTTGTATACAGGAGGGCTACTGATTTTTTTGACTTAATTTTGTATCCAGCCACTTTGCTAACGGTGTTTTTCATCTGTAGGAGTTCCCTGGTAGAAGTTTTGGAGTTACTCAGGTATTCTATCATATAATCTGCAAATAGTGATACTTTGACTTCTTCCTTTCCAATTTGTATCCTTTTGGTCTCCTTTAATTTTCTTCTTTTTCTAGCAAGGACTTCCAGAACTATGTTGAAGAGATATGGAGAGAGTGAGCAGCCTTGCCTTGTCCCTGAATTCAGTGTGATTGCTTTAAGTTTCTTTCTGTTTACTTGATGTTGGCTACAGGCTTGCTGTATATTGCTTTTACTATGTTTAGGTATGTGCCTTGTATCCCTGATCTCTCCAATAGTTTAAACATGAATGGATGCTGGATTTTTTCAAATGCTTTTTCAGCATCTAAGGAGATTATCATGTGTTTTTTTTTCTTTCAATTTTTTAATATTGTGGATCACATTGATGGATTTTTGTATAGAGAACCACCCCTGCATACCTGGCATGAAGCCTACATGGTCATAGTAGATGATATATTTGATGTGTTCTTGTATTGGGTTTGCAAAGTATTTTGTTGAGTATTTTTGCATCAATGTTCATAAGGGAGATATTCCTGAAATTCTCTTTCTTTGTTGGGTCTTCATGAGGATTAGGTTACAAGGTGACTGTGGCTTCAATGAATGAGTTTCATAGTGTTCCTTCTGTTTCTATTTTGTGGAATAAATTGAAGATAGCTGGAGTTACCTCTTCTTTGAAGGTGTGGTAGAATTCTTCACTGAAACCATCTGGTCCTGAGCTTTTTGTGGATTGGAGTCTTGAGGAATGCTATTTCCTTAGTGGATAAAGGACTATTTTATTGATTTACCTGCTCTTGATTCAGCTTTCGTAAGTGTAATTGATTAAGAAAATTGTCCATTTCATTTAGATTTTCAAATTTTGTGGCATATAGACTTTTGAAGTAAGTCCTAACGATTGTTTGGATTTCCTTAGAGTCTTTTGTTTTGTCCCATTTTCATTTCTTATTTTGTTAATTTGGATAATCTCTCTCTGCCTTTTAGTTAGTTTGGCTAAGGGTTTGTCTATCTTGTTAATTTTCTCAAAGAAACAGCTCTTAGTTTCATTGATTCTTTGAAATGTTTTATTTGTTTCTAATTTATTGATTTCAGTCCTGAGTTTGATTATTTCCAGGTGTCTATTCTTTTTTGGTGTGTCTGCTTCTTCTTTTTCTAGGGTTTTTAAGTGGGTCATTAAGTTGCTTGAATGAGCTGTCTTGAATTTCTTCTTGAAGGCACTTAGTGCTATGAACTTTCCTCTTAGCACTGCTTTCATTGTGTCCCACAAGTTTGGGTATGCTGTGTCTTCATTTTCATTGAGTTCTAGGAAGACTTTAATTTCTTTCTTTATTTCTTCCCTGACCCAGCTGTCATTTAGTAACAAGTTGTTCATTTTCCATGTGTTTGTAGGCTTTTTGCTATTTCTGTTGTTGTTGAGGTCCAGCTTTATTCCATGGTGATCAGACAAGATACAAGATTATTTCAATCTTCTTGTATCTGTTGAGGCTTGCTTTGTGACCAACTATGTGGTCTATTTTGGAGAAGGTTCCATGAGGTGCTCAGAAGAAGGTAAATTCTTTTGTAATTGGGTATAAAGTTCTGTAAATGTTTGTGAGGTTCATTTGATTCATGACCTCTGTCAGAGATATTGTTTCTTTGTTTAATTTCTGTTTTGTTGACCTGTCCTTTGTTGAGAGTGGGGTGTTGAAGTCTCCCACTATTAATGTGTGGGGATCTATATGTGGTTTAAATTTTATCAATGTTTCTTTTACAAATGTGGGTGCTCTTGTATTTGGGGCATAGATGTTCAGGATTGTGATGTCTTCCTGGTAGAATTTTCCCTTGATGAGTATGAAGTGTCCTTCCCCATCTCTTTTTATTAATTTTGGTTGAAAGTCTATTTTATCAGATATTAGAATGGCTACTCCTGCTTGTTTCTTGGGTCCATTTGCTTGGAAAGGCATCTTCTAACCTTTTACCCTCAGGTAATGTCTATCTTTGTGCCTTAGGTGTGTTTCTTGTATGCAAAAGATTGCTGGGTTTTGTTTATGTATCCATTCAGTTAATCTGTGTCTTTTTACTGGAGAGTTGAGTCCATTGATGTTGAGAGAGATTAATGACCAGTGGCTTTTAGATCCCTTGATTTTGATGTTGGTTGTGGTCATAAGGTTGTGTGCTTGGTTGCTTTTTGTTTTACTGTAGTAAGGTTAATTATTTCCTGTGTTTTCTTGACAGAAGCTAATTTTCTTGGGTTGTATTTTCCATTCCAGTGTCTTCTGTAATGCTGGATTTGTGTGTAGGTATTGTTGAAATTTGTTTTTGTCATTGAATATCTTGTTTTCTCCGTCTATGAGGACTGAGAGTTTTGCAGGGTATAGTAGCCTGGGCTGACATCTGTGTTCTCTTTGGGTCTGCATGATATCCGTCCAGGCCCTTCTGGCTTTCATAGTCTCTGTTGAAAAGTCAGGTGTGATTCTAATGGGTTTGCCATTATATGTTACTTGGCCTTTTTCCCTTGCAGGTTTTAGTATTTTTTCTTTGTTCTGTATACTTACTGTTTTGATTATTATGTGGCAGGAGGATTTTCTTTTCTGGTCAAATTTGTTGAGTATTCTGTAGGCCTCTTATATTCTTATTGACTTCTCCTTTAACTTGGGGAAATTTTCTTCAATGATTTTGTTGAAAATATTTTCTGGGCCTTGGAGAAAAGAGTCTTCTTTTTCCTCTATACCTATTATTCTTAGGTTTTGTCTTTTCATATTGTGTTGGATTTCTTGTACGGTCTGTGTCAGGAATTTTTTGGATTTAGCATTTTCTTTGACAGATACATCGATTTCTTTCATTGTATTTTCTACACCTGAGATTCTTTCTTCCATCTCTTGTAGTCTGTTGGTTTTGCTTACCTCTGTAGCTCCTGTTTTCTTCCCTAAATTCTTCCTCTCCATTATTTCCTCCATTTGTGTTTTCTTTAATTTTTCCAGTTCTATCTTTAGGTCTTGAGTTGTTTTGTTTATGCCCTTCACTTGTCTGATTGTATTTTCCTCTTTTTCTTTTAGTTCTTTCAACTCTGTTTCTTTTATTTCTTTCAGTGATTTAATTATTTCTTCTCTGAAGGTGGCAAACTCTTTGGCTGCATCTTTCTGTATTTCTTCACAACAAAATTCTTTTAGTTGCCAGTATGAGACCTCGACTAAAAAAGAATTGGATTCATTCTCAGGTGACAATCTCTTAAGTGCAGCCAGGGTAATAAGTGAGATGTCAAGGTGCTCAGGTGGGTATTCTTGGCACAGTGCCAGTACACAGGCTCAGACCCAGGAGCTCAGTGGAGCCAAGCCTTCCCTATTTGAGTTTGGTTCACTTCCTTGTTGAAGTCATCTATGGCTCAAAAAAAGAAGTTTGTGGGATTGGGAGTGTAGCTCAGTTGATAAGAGGTGTAGCAGAAGGATCAGAAATTCAAGGTCATCTTATAGCTTTTTAGTTTAAAGCCAAGCTGGAATACAGGGAATCTTAACCAAATAATAATAATAGTAATAACTACAATATGTTTCAGCTAAGAGCATTATTTGGCAGTCATTGTTCCAAGCCAGAGCTAATCTCAGGTCACCGACCTTTCACCTAGAGATAGCAAGGAGGCAACAAGGTCCAGCCCAGCAGGATTTTCTGCACACAGACCCCTCTCCAAACGAGCCTTCCTAGCCAAATGTGTGGAAATATGTGTTCTCACTGATGACCAGAGGTGCCCCAGCTTGTAGTGTTGGGAGCATGGGGAAGGCAAAGTCACCATGGAGCACAGCTGTTTGATCACCAGACCACTGAGACCATCACAAGCAAACAAAATCACAAAAGAACAACAAAGGAAAAAATGTACTGGGTATAATACGCTCAAAGAGAATGGAAGAAGAAAATACCAAAACTCAGAACAGTGGCCTGTCTTTCTATGGGCCCTCTATCCTGTACCATTAGTGGTGACCTATCCCCAAATCAGGCTCCCCCCAACTACACCCGAGTTTGGAATGGTGACCTGCATTCAGCCAGACCAGAGAATGGAGCAGCAACGTATCTGTTGATCTCTACCAGACCAGAGGCCAAAGCACCAGCCAAACTCTGCCCGACCAGAGACCAGAGCAGCATGAAATCTCTGCCAGGTCAGAGTCCAGAGCAGTGACCAAGCTCTGCCAGACCCAAGGTCAGAGTAGTAGCTAATCTCTGCCAGACCAGAGACCAGAGATCATTGGCAGAGGTGCCAAGCCTAGGGCTCCACATACTGTATCCATCCCTTGGCACCTCCTTGCCACTCTCACTGGAGCCTGTGGAGCATGGATCAAGCTTCCCTGAAATGGGAAAGAATCAAGTCTAGAGGGATTCTGTCCCATGTCCTCAGTCAGTCCCAAAGTCATAAAAAAAAAAAAAAAAAAAACTGGCAGCGAGAGACAAAACAGTTAAACAAGACACAAACAGCTAGATCCCATTGCTTGTGCAGCAGAAAAATACAGAGAGCCAGACAGCAGATCCCACCACTCCTGCAGTGGAAAAAATGAAAGTAGGACATCAGTGAATCCCTAATGCAGGAGTTACCTGCATTGTCCTTGTCCAAAGATCCAGAGATCACAGAAAACTGGGTACTCTACCACCCTTTATAGATAGGGGCACATTCGTCATCTCTGAGGTCTAGAGAACACAGAAAACTCGGTGCTCAACCCTTTACAGATTTGCCCCTTCTAGTGGGGGTTCTACAAAGTCTTCCAGGCCCCCTCTGGCCCAAAGTTTTCCATAGCATCAGCTCTAACCTTTCTGACCACACAGATTACAAATTTTGCCCCAAGGCCCTAAAAAGGAAACTAGAGAAACACAGAGAAAGACCTAAACAGAGTGCTCACTTACTGGCTGTTGTTCACCCCATGTGCCAGGGTTGCTTGGAAGACGTGGGGATCCAATATGAGACCCCAAATGTTATGCCTAGATCTTAGGGTCTCCAAAGATCATAAGGAGCTGGACCACATATGTAAGAGCAAAGATTTTTATTTGAACTTAAGCTGGGTTTCTCCATCATCACCAACACAGTGGATCAGAGAGGAGAGCCCTGAGCAGCTGCATGGCAGGGTTTTGATTGGGGTTTTAGGAAGGACCAGGAAGTTCCAGTTCAACAGTTTCAGGATTGGGTGACATTCAGCAAGGGCAAGCTTTTTACAAAGTGATTGGCTAGCTAACATAATTAACATTGAGCGAGCTATCTCTAGGCCTCAGGAATGTTAGGTATTTTCTGTGTCATTAATGTTCTACTACAAGGTTGGTAGGCTGCTCAGCACAAATGCCCCATTTTGCTATAAGATATTTCCCATCCTTGTGGTTATCCTCAGGCTGTTCCTTGGATAGGGAAGCTTACGACATTGTTTTTGGAATTGGTGACCCATGGCCCAATTCCTGGTGACCTTGGGGCAGACTCACTACTCTGGTGACCTTAAGGTGACCTTTTTCAGGCCTGCTTCCTGGTGACCTTGGCGGTGACAGATAGGTTCTCTCAGTTCTAAAAGATACATTTGAATTTTGTGGGGGTTGTAAATGGTATGTCCTGTGTCAGGGAGTACTCCAATATTAAGCTGTGATATAGAAGAGTAGAACCAATGATATAAAGGATTTACTATTGCTGAGAAACTAGTGGTCCCAGATAGAATTTAGCTGAGGGAAGAATGTCTGTAAAATACTCCACAGATAAGTAATATGCTAACCAGGCCTGTTAGAGATTAGGATTCCGGGAAACTCATGTTTGCTCACCAGGATTATCTAGAAATGTAGCAGGGTGAGGTTTTTTAATTTGTAACTTCCCAACATATATTTATTAATTTATGAATGCGAATGAAAACAGACCAGATTGATGGGTGTACAGTTTATGTCAGGTAACTTGATCCAGTGAATATTGAATTTTGAATTAATGGACTGTACTATGCCCATATGTACAATCCTCATTGACACAGTTCTGCCAGTTCAAATTTGAGAAACAGGCTATTGACTAATGCTTTGTCAGGTTACAGGTCTCAGCAGGTAATATTGTACACAGGGACAACATTGAACAGTATCTTATTAATCGATTTCCCTCTACAAGAGAATAGCCTGTGTTTTTCAAAGTCAGTATGCCTATGTGTTTTCTTTTTCAACTCTGAGGTTAAGAGCACTGGGTGCTCTTCCAGAGGTCAGAAGTTCAATTCCCACCAACCACATGGTGGCTCACATCATCTATAATGAGATCTGGTGTTCTCTTATGGTGTGCAAGTGTACATGCATGCACAACATTGTATACATAATAAATAAATAAATAAGTCAGTTGTTGGTATTATTAAATTTTATTTTGTTGATGCATCACTGCTCTACTCTCTTATTCGTTAATATTCTCTGATAATCCCCAGTCATTAAGAATTCCATTCCTTTTTCTCTAGTGCTTTGATTTTTGTTTTTGTTTAAAGCAATGTCTCCTGCAGATCATGTTATGTAGCTTACACTTTATTTAAACACTGAATGCTACCTCTACTGCTCAGTGCCTAGAACATAATCCTGCAACTCTTTTCAGGTGAGCCCTGACTGGTCAGTGTGAGATAAAAGAGAGCAGCAAATGAGTGTCCACTGACCTCCCTGGGGTTTGTTTGTTTGTTTGTTTGTTTGTTTGTTTGGAGGTGGGTGATTACAAATAAAGAGAGACCTGTGTAAGAATTGAGTTCACTGACGTACTTTGAAGGTGGTGTTTTCACAACACAGAAAGGGAGGGGGAGGAGGGAAGATGGCAATGATAATGGTAATCAATTTTAGATGGTCAGTAAATGTGAAAAGCATATACTTAGGGCTGGGAGTTATACACAAAGAGAATCAAGAATATGGATTAGTTGCTGAACTTGTTTCTGGAAAGCAAATTTTTACAGTTACACTAGTTCAAACACACAGAAGATCTGGAAAAAGTGGGGTGATAGTGCCTAACAGGAATGCTTTCCCCTTCCCCCATTTGAAAATGTACAACCTGAGAGAGAAAAGGTGTGAGTAATACTTTGTGTGCTCAAATATATACTTGAATTCCCTGAAGAATATTGGACCATAAAGCCATTTTCAACTTTTAAAAATAATTTTTAAGATTATAATCAAATCGTTTCAATCTTCTCATTCCTCTCTACTCTTTCGTCTCAAAAGATGGGATAAATCCTTAAGGTGGCTACTTAACAATCAAAGCAGATGTGGCTGTCAGGTTCTCCCAGCATCCCTCAGTCCTTACCTGTTACAAGGTATGGGTGTCAATCACAATTTTCTAGCCCAGGAGATGAGCTGCCCTCCTCCCAGCTGTCCTTCTTTATGTATTCCAACCATTTCGGTTACCTGGTATTTTTAATTTATCATTTATCCTCCTGGCCCTTTGTTCTGGCTCTCCACTTCCCTCTCTCCTCTCATCTCACATAGCTCAGGGTCATGTCAACTTTAGACTGTCCCAGATTTCCCTGTGTCTGACTATGTTCTCTCGTCTATCTATAATAAACATTCTACTCCAACATTCAAAGGTACAGCCATATCCTTTTTGTTTTATTTCTCATTTTTGTTGAGCTCCCATTAACTACTCCTTGCTTTCAAATTCATGGCCATTTGTTTCTTTAACGGTTGTTACTATTTGGCTTTGACTGAAGTTTCTCTGAAGGACTTCCCAACTATGAGGTAGAGGTGACTGCACTGGACACTGTTCGTGTAATGGAATGTGCAACATAAATGGCTTGTATCTGGGAAGATGAGCAGGTGCCCTGGTACAGTGGAAGATCATATTTTAAAACATTTCCAAGATGAGGATGTTGCAGGATATTTGATCCCAGTGTGATCCCTCAGATTGTGAACTGTAAAAACCATTGCTCTGTTTGGTGTGGTTGAGCCCTAACACAAACGTTAATTCCAAGAACTTTCTGTTTATTGTAAACAGGTGATTATGGTATGGTTCCCTCATCCCTAGAACAAACCTTTAATTCAAAAGTTTTCTGTGCATAGGATTTAATAATGTTAACCCTAGGTCAAGAGGCAAAGCAAGAAACCAGCTGACAGGGATTAAGGATTAAGTGGAACTTTCAGCTGAAATCTATTTAAGACAGAGTTAAAAAGTGGAGAGGTTTAGCTTGGTAGATTTTGGGGCTTTTTGAGCTTTGATCTAGAAAGCCTTTGGCCTTGGGTTCCTTTGGTCTATCCCCCTGAGCTGTCATCTGAGCTGGTGAGCTTTTGGAGCTTTTTCCTCTTGGTGAGTAACAAGGTCAGATGGGTGCTTTCTCTGCCTCTCTGCGCTAGGAGGTTTTAAAATTGAATAATTGCGATTTTCATTCTTTTATAAAAACACTAGTGTTCTGTGTGCCCATAGGGGTTAGGGCAAAGCTAGAATGCCTCTGCTATCTGCATTATTTGATATTTGATCCACTGGTAGAGTAACTACTACTATCCTGAGACTCAGCTCCATTGTTCAAGCTAATGAGGGACTCTGGGCAGGCCTAAAAGTCAGGAGCAACAGTGGGAAGTAGTTTATGGGTTTGTTCTGTGATTTTCCTCTGATGTAGCTCTAAAGAACTGTGAGAGAGACCAGAGGCCATGTCATGCTGAGTGTGGGGCCATTGTCCCCAGGCCAAGAAGAGCAGGCTGCTGAGATATCTCAGCCTGTATTGCTTTGAATGAGACTGACTGTAGTTCAGGCTGTGGTTCTGTGGTGATCTTGGCAGACCCTTGGCCTCTGACCCTTCCTGAGTTTTGATTGTCCAGAGAAGTGAAGACTCTGCAGCCTGGGCAATAGAAAGTCATGGTGCTTATAATATCACTATCTAGTGTGCATACACAGGCATTGGTTTTGCAGTGGACAGATTGGAAAACTGAAGGCCTCATTTCTAGAAATGATGAATGTTGTATTCCACACACGGTTTTTTGTAACAAATTTTTTCAAATAGTTTTGAAACTGGCAGAAAAGAGTTGGTGGTGATCATCCTTCAGCAATAATTGATTATTTGTTTTTGATTTTTTTTTTACTTTGTGTCTACCACCAGGCACAATGGCATGCTTTAGAGAAATTCAATTCCAGGGTACAAAATGAATTTCTGAGATGCAGAATTTTGTCAGGTGTGCCTGGTTGTAGGTAAGTGGATAGGGCAGATTCCACATCTTGTGACATAACCCATGCATCAGGAAACATATTAAATTATTCTCCAACATTGTTTTGTGTGTGAGTGTTGGCAAGGGCTGGGATGTGCCTGAACCCACAAGGGGATATGAGGGACTGCAAGCCATAGCTTATCTTTATGATCAACTCCATTTTCCATTTCCAGAGCAAAATGGCTCTCTGGAAAGGAGGTTAGTAGTAGATGGAGGGTCAGAAATATAACAGTTTAGGTGTCACTTTGTGTTTGCTTGTAGCAGTTGTGAAATATGTGTTTATTTAATTTGTATTAATTAGAAAATCAAAGGTATCTCTGGTCCAGTGCACATTTTTTTTTTTTTTTTTTTTTTTTTTTTCAATGCAGTTTATTTAGGAACCTTGAACAATCATCTGACCCTGGGAAAGCCAGCCCACTTTAAATAGCCTCTGGGCAGCCAACCTCAGTATGCCACGTGGGCAATGCAGATAGGTCCACATCCATGGAAGCAAGCCAGATCCTCAGCCTTAGCCAAATGTGGAGTTGTTTGTGACAGAGAGCACTCACCATTGGGAAGGTGGAAGGCGGAAACCAGCTCCATCTTTCAGGAGCGGCATTACGCAGCTCTCTACAGTCCCCCTTTTTGTTTTGGACGCATCAGGCAAGAGTAGAGGTCTGATCTCTGATATTAGAAATAAATTGGGACTTTGTACTGATGTTCATTTAGGTGTCACATCCACCCAAAGAGCATCAGACCCGTCCGATACCTTTTTCTCAGAGGCGGGACCTGGGGCATCAACCCGCATGCAATCAGACATGCTCTTCTCTGGGTCCAAGGCGGCTGACCCTGAGTGCAGTGCTTCGCCTCGCATCCTGAGCATAATATTTTGGCTTTTTATGGTAGCCAACCATGCTTGGGGAGACTGTCCTGCTTCAATGGCTGTAAAGGCCTGAATGGTCATGGCTGCATTATGCTGTTGTGAGACTCTAATCTTGCATATATACCACAGGCAAACCAAGGTGACCAACACCAGAAGGCCTGCTAACACTCCCATGCCCGCCCATTCCTTCAGATGATTCATGGCTGCAGCGATCCATGATGATACTCCTGTGGCTAGTCTTGCGTCCACTCTGGTAGAATTTACCATGGCAATGGCCACTCTCAGCTGGTCCATCGTAGTATCGAATTCTCCAGTCCAATTACCTAAAATATAGCTTGACAATTGTTTAGACAGATTTGCAGCACAGGGAAAGTTCTCATGTTGTATGCTAGTGACACAAAGTCCAACATACGTTCATTGACAGCCAAATTGAGCGATTTGCCATAGGGTATCAATTTGCTCCTGCACGAGGTCAAACCTCTGATTGAACACCATCAAACCTCCTTTTAGTTGAGCATTAATTCCTTTTTGTACATCTAAGGCATGAGCTACATTGGCTAAAAGGTTATTCAGGGTCTGAGCAGTCTGCCCAGTATGACTCATGGCTAATGCCGTGGTGGTAGCTCCAACAGCCGCCAATGAGATAGCAGTAACAATGGCAGCTGTAATTCCAAGATCCCTTTTCTGTCTGAAGAGAGTCATAGCGTGAGGGCATCAACGGGCACAGGCACCCAGTGAGGCATGTGAGTAACCAGCTAGTAAATTTACTAGCATTACAGCATTGGACGAAAAAGCAAGTATCATTACCACAATTACTTGGCTCTATCTGGCTAATAATGAATAAAAATGGGGGATGTAAACAAACAGGTATGGGCTTATAAGAAGTATTATGAGAAGCCTTAACCCCTCGTTGGAACATCCTGCATCAGTTCTAGAACTAGCAGTGGTGGTGTCCGAGGTCTGAGTAGGTTCAGCAGACCATTGCCCCCCAGGGCTTAGGCGTGCTCCATGTAAATTGCCTAACTGCATGTTTTCCTCCACTTTTTGAAAGTCATTTAAGGTTCTTAAATTATTTTTTTCCCTTTTTTTTTTTTTTTTTTTTTTCATCAATTACACACTATTCATTCTGCATCCCCCCATAGGCCCCTCCCTCCCCTCCCAATCCCACCCTCTCCCCCCACGCATGCACGTCACTCCCCAAGTCCACTGATAGGGAGGCCCTCCCCTCCCTTCTGATCCCAGTCCACCAGTTCACATCAAAAGCGGCTGCACTGTCCTCCACTATGGCCTGGTAAGGCTGCACTGTCCTCCACTATGGCCTGGTAAGGCTGCTCTCCCCCAGAGGGAGGCGATCAAAGAGCAGGCCAACCAGACCATGCCAGAGGCAGTTCCTCTTCACATCATCATTTGGCCCAATTGGACTCTGAACTGCCCTGGGCTACATCTGTGCAGGGGCTCTGGGTTATCTCCATGAATAGTCCTTGGTTGGAGCACGAGTCTCTGGGAAGTTCCCTGTGCTCAAACCCTCCTGTTCTGTTGCTCTCCTTGTGGAGACCCCATCCTCTCCAGCTCCTACTCTCTCCCAGTTCCTACACAAAATTCCATCCACTCTGCCCAACAGTTGCCCATCAGGCCCAGCCTCTGCTGTGATAGTCTGCAGGGCAGAGGCCCTCAGAAACCCTCTGTGGTAGGTTCCCAGGTTGTTTCCTGCTCTCCTCTTCTTCTGATGACCTTCCTCTTTGCCTTTCCGGATGGGGATTAGACATTTTAGTTAGGGTCCTCTCTCTTGCTTAGTTTCTTTATATGCACAGGTTTTAGTGGGTTTGTCCTATGCTGTATGTCTATATGAGTGAGTATATACCATGTGTGTCTTTTTGCTTCTGGGACAACTCACTCAGGATGATCCTTTCCAGATCCCACCATTTACCTACAAATTTCATGATTTCCTTATTTTTCATTGCTGAGTAATATTCCATTGTGTAGATGTACCACATTTTCTGCATCCATTCTTCAGATGAGGGGCATCTGGGCTGTTTCCAGCTTCTGGCTATTACAAATAAAGCTGCTACGAACATGGTTGAGCAAATTTCCTTTTTGTATGCTTGAGCCTCTTTTGGATATATGCCTAGGAGTGGTATGGCTGGATCTTGGGAAGCACTATTCCTAGTTGTCTGAGAAAACGCCAGATTGATTTCCAGAGTGGCTGTACCAGTTTACATTCCCACCAGCAGTGGAGAAGGGTTCCTCTTTCTCCACAACCTCTCCAGCATGTGTTGTCACTTGAGTTTTTGATCTTGGCCATTCTCATGGGTGTGAGGTGAAATCTCAGGGTTGTTTTGATTTGCATTTCCCTAATGGCTAGTGAGGTTGAGCATTTCTTTAAGTGCTTCTCTGCCATTCGGTATTCCTCTACAGAGAATTCTCTGTTTAGCTCTGTTCCCCATTTTTTAAGTGGGTTACTTGGTTTGCTGCTTTTCAGCTTCTTTAGTTCTTTATATATATTTGATATGAGTCCTTTGTCAGATAAAGGGTTGGTGAATATTCTTTCCCAATCTGTAGGAGGTCGCTTTGTTTTGATGACAGTGTCCTTTGCTTTGCAGAAGCTTTTCAGTTTCATGAGGTCCCATTTATTGATTGTTGCTCTTAGAGCCTGTGCTGTTGGAGTTCTGTTCAGGAAGTTTTCCCTGTACCAATGAGTTCTAGGGTATTCCCCACTTTTTTTCAAGCCGATTTAATGTGTCTGGTTTTATGTTGAGGTCTTTGATCCACTTGGACTTCAGTTTTGTGCAGGGTGTTAAGTATGGATCTATTTTCATTTTTCTACATGTAGACATCCAGTTGGACCAGCACCATTTGTTTGAAGATGCTATCTTTGTTCCATTGTATGATTTTGGCGTCTTTGTCAAATATCAGGTGACCATAAGTGTGTGGGTTTATTTCTGGGTCCTCTGTTCGGTTCCATTGATCCACCATTCTGTTTCTATGCCAGTACCATGCAGTTTTTAAAACTGTTGCTCTATAGTACAACTTGAGATCAGGGATGGAGATACCTCCAGAAGATCTTTTATTGTAGAGGATTGTTTTAGCAATTCTGGGTTTCTTGTTATTCCATATGAAGTTGAGAATTTTTCTTTCCAAGTCTGTAAAGAATTGTGTTGGCAATTTGATGGGCATTGCATTGAATCTGTATATTGCTTTTGGTAAGATGGTCATTTTACTATGTTAATCCTACCAAGCCATGAGCATGGGAGATCTTTCCATCTTCTCATATCTTCTTCTAGTTCTTTCTTCAGAGATTTGAAATTTTTTCCATACAAGTCTTTGACTTCCTTGGTTAGGGTTACTCGAGGTACCTTAATGTCATTTGTGGCTATTGTGAAGGGTGTTGTTTCCCTAATTTCTTTCTCAGCCCTTTTGTCTTTTGTATACAGGAGGGCTACTGATTTTTTGAGTTAATTTTGTATCCGGACACTTTGCTGAAGGTGTTTATCAGCTGTAGGAGTTCCTGGTAGATTTTTTGGGGTCACTCACGTATACTATCATATCATCTGCAAATAGCGATAATTTCACTTCTTCCTTTCCAATTTGTATCCCCTTGATCTCCTTCAACTGTCTTATTGCTCTAGCAAGGACTTCCAGCACTATGTTGAAGAGATATGGAGAGAGTGGGCAGCCTTGTCTTGTCCCTGATTTTAGTGGGATTGCTTTAAGTTTCTCTCCGTTCAGTTTGATGTTGGCTATAGGTTTGCTGTATATCGCCTTTACTATGTTTAGATATGTGCCTTGTATCCCTGATCTCTCCAATACTTTAAACATGAATGGATGTTGGATTTTGTCAAAGGCTTTTTTCAGCGTCTAGGGAGATTATCATGTGGTTTTTCTTTCAATTTGTTAATATGGTGGATCACATTGATGGATTTCCGTATATTGAACCATCCCTGCATACCTGGGATGAAGCCTACTTGGTCATGGTGGATGATATCTTTGATGTGTTCTTGTATTCGGTTTATAGTATTTTGTTGAGTATTTTTGCATCAATGTTCATAAGGGAGATTGGCCTGAAATTCTCTTTCTTTGTTGAGTCTTTGTGAGGTTTAGGTACCAAGGTGACTGTGGCTTCATAGAATGAGTTTGGTAATGCTCCTTCTGTTTCTATTTTGTGAAATAGTTTGAAGAGAGTTGGTGTTAGCTCTTCTTTGAATGTTTGGTAGAATTCTGTGCTGAAACCATCAGGTCCTGGGCTTTTTTTTTGGATGGGAGACTTTCGATGACTGCTTCTATTTCCTTGGGGATATAGGACTATTTAATTGATTTACCTGGTCCTGATTTAGCTTTGGTAAGTTGAATCGGTCAAGAAAATTGTCCATTTCATTTAAATTTTCAAATTTTGTTCATTATAGATTTTTGAAGTAAGTCCTAATGATTGCTTGGATTTCCTCAGTGTCTGTAGTTATGTCCCCTTTTCATTTCTGATTTTGTTGATTTGGATGGTGTCTCTCTGCCTTTTAGTTAGCTTGGCTAAGGGTTTGTCTATCTTGTTGATTTTCTCAAAGAACCAGCTCTTGGTTTCATTGATTCTTTGAATTGTTTTATTTGTTTCTAATTGATTGATTTCAGCCCTGAGTTTGATTATTTCCAGCCGTCTGCTCCTTCTTGGTGTGTCTGCTTCTTCTTTTTCTAGGGTTTTTAAGTGAGCCATTAAGTTGCTTGAATGCGCTGTCTCAAATTTCTTCTTGAAGGCACTTAGTGCTATGAACTTTCCTCTTAGCACTGCTTTCATTGTGTCCCACAAGTTTGGGTATGTTGTGTCTTCATTTTCATTGAGTTCTAGGAAGATTTTAATTTCTTTCTTTATTTCTTCCCTGACCCAGCTGTCTTTTAGTAGCAAGTTGTTCAGTTTCCATGTATGTGTAGGCTTTTTGCTATTTTTGTTGTTACTGAGGTCCAGCTTTATTCCGTGGTGATCAGACAGGATACAAGGGATTATTTCAATCTTCCTGTATTTGTTGAGGCTTGCTTTGTGACCAACTATGTGGTCTATTTTGGAGAAGGTTCCATGAGGTGCTGAGAAGAAGGTAAATTCTTTTGTGTTTGGGTGTAGGGTTCTGTAAATGTCTGTTAGGTCCATTTGATTCATTATCTCTGTTAGAGATATTGTTTCTTTGTTTAATTTCTGTTTTGTTGATCTGTCCTTTGTTGAGAGTGGGGTGTTGAAGTCTCCTACTATTAGTGTGTGGGGATCTATATGTGTTTTAAGTTTTATCAATGTTTCTTTCACAAATGTGGGTGCCCTTGTATTTGGGGCATAGATGTTCAGGATTGTGATGTCTTCTTGGTGGAATTTTCCCTTGATGAGTATGAAGTGTCCTTCCCCATCTCTTTTGATTAATTTTGGTTGAAAGACTATTTTATCAGATATTAGAATGGCTACTCCTGCTTGCTTCTTGGGTCCATTTGCTTGAAAAGCTGTCTTCCATCCCTTTACCCTCAGGAAGTGTCTATCTTTGTGTCTTAGGTGTGTTTCTTGTATACAACAGATTGCTGGGTTTTGTTTACGCATCCATTCTGTTAGTCTGTGTCTTTTTATTGGAGAATTAAGTCCATTGATATTGAGAGAGAGTAATGACCAGTGGCTGTTAAATCCTTTCATTTTGATGTTGGCTGTGGTCATACTGTTGTGTGTTTGGTTGCTTTTTTGTTTTACTGAAGTGAGGTTATTTATTCCTTGTGTTTTCTTGAATGTAGCTAGCTTTCTTGGGTTTTATTTTCCCTTCCAGTGTCTTCTGTAGTGCTGGATTTGTTTGTAGGTATTGTTGAAATTTGTTTTTGTCATTGAATATCTTGTTTTCTCCGTCTATGAGGACTGAGAGTTTTGCAGGGTATAGTAGCCTGGGCTGACATCTGTGTTCTCTTAGGGTCTGCATGATATCTGTCCAGGCCCTTCTGGCTTTCATAGTCTCTGTTGAAAAGTCAGGTGTGATTCTAATGGGTTTGCCATTATATGTTACTTGGCCTTTTTCTCTTGCAGCTTTTAGTATTTTTTCTTTGTTCTGTATACTTACAGTTTTGATTATTATGTGGCGGGAGGATTTTCTTTTCTGGTCTACTTTATTGGGTGTTCTATAGGCCTCTTGTATTCTTATTGGCCTCTCCTTTAAGTTGGGGAAATTTTCTTCAATGATTTTGTTGAAAATATTTTCTGGGCCTTGGTGCAGGGAATCTTCTTTTTCCTCTATTCCTATTATTCTTAGGTTTTGTCTTTTTATGTTGTCCTGAATTTCTTGGACCGTCTGTGTCAGGAATTTTTAGATTTATCATTTTCTTTGACAGATACATCTATTTCTTCCATTGTATCTTCCACACCTGAGATTCTTTCTTCCATTTCTTGTAGCCTATTGGTTATGCTAATCTCTGTGGTTCCTGCTTTCTTCCCTAAGTTTTTTCTCTCCACAATTTCTTCCATTTGTGTTTTTTTTAATTTTCCAATTCTATCTTCAGGTCTTGGGCTATTTTGTTGGTTTCCTTCCCTGTCTGACTGTATTTTCATGTTTTTCCATCAATTCCTTCAGCTGTTTGTTTGAACAATCCACTGTTTCTTTTATTTCATTCAGTGATTTAAGCATTTCCTCTCTAAAGGCCATAGACTGTTTGGCTGCAGCTTCCTGTATTTCTTCACGGATGGCCATAATCTCCTTGTCTTTAATTTCCTCCATTTCTTTTACGGATAGTCCTGATCTGCTTGTTTTTATCTTCCTCTAATTCTTTTCGTATTTCATTTGTTGCCTCTGTTATCATCTGCTTGAGCATAGATGTTAGGTCGTCTCCTTGAATTTCATTTATGCTGGGGTGTCTAGGGCTATTTGCCCCTGGATAACTGGGTTCTGGAGATGCCATAATGCTCTGGCTTCTGTTGGTTGAACTTTTACGCTGTCCTCTACCCATTGGGCTATCTTAGTTGTTTGAATTTAGTTTCTGGTTGTTCCTGGACTCTTGTAGTGGAGAGAATCCCTTTGGCAGGAAGATGTTTTTTCCTGAAGGAAGCCTTCCCAGCCTTTTGGGTATAGTCCCTGGATGTCCGCTGTTTTTCAGGAGTTGCTACAGCTCACCTCAGGCCTAGAGACCTGGGTAGTACCTGTGGTCCTGATTAGTCAAGAGGGCTCTCCTCTCACCGGGTGAAGTCCTGGGGTCAGCTGCCCTCCTTCTGGGTTTCTTGCTGTAAATTTAGTGATCAGCTGCGGTAATCTGTGGCGGGTGAGTACTGCTGTGGTGTCTTGGGGCACTCAGTTCTGTCTGTTTGCAATCTGCAGTCTGCTAGACTTTCTCTAGGTGGCCCCCGCAGCACGGTTTCTTCCTTCTCTGTGGGGTCCTCTCCGGACAGGGGTTCCCAGTCCCTGTTGTACTGGGGTGCACAGCTTGTCTGTACCGTTGAGGTGCGTGCAAAGCTCTCTGTGCGGCAGGAGCTTGGCTGTGCTGGCGGCAGAGACCTTCCTGGGAAAGACTGGGTGACCTGCGATCAGACCCGCAACCCTGCTTCCCCGTGGGGTCCCCCCGTGACTGGGACTCCCAGTCTCAGGTACCCTTGTGCCCACGGATCAGCCTGGGAAAGTGGCTGGGACCCGCCCGCTTGCGGCTCCAGCCCGGAGACCCAAAGCCCGCGTTACCCGGGATTTCTTCCGGGTTCTGGCTGGGTAGCCGTGAGTGGACCCGACCGATTCCCACGCCGTGGGAGCGTCCCCTCACCTGGGAAACAAGATCGATGTAGTTTCAGGGCCCGGAGTTCAGTCTCCTGGTCTCTGCCCGGAAAGTGCTGCCCTGCTGCTCAGACGTGCTGTTTTCCCGGCGCCGCCATCTTGGCTCCCCCCAGTGCACATTTTTCATGCTAGAGTTTCTTTAGGTCTTTTCATGTAAACTTGGCTATATTTTTGGCTTATGTTTTTGGCTTTTTGTCTCACCTCCTCATTCTTTCACAAACACTGTACACATTCTTGATTATTGAACTTTGTGTTAAGTACAGAAGTCACACCATGCCAGAAGATTATGAGATTTGTGACAATAGAATCATTCCTTATTTTTCTGTTTTCCTCTGTTTCTTACCAGGTGGCTTTTCTGATATGAGATAGAGATTTTGGATTGTTCTTTAGCAATCACATAAAGGCAATTTGCACTTATGTCTGTAGAAGGCAGAAGAGACAACATGAAGGTGAGTGATACCATTTGGCCAGTTTATTCCTTTGCTTTTGACATTTTCTTTTGGTGATCTGTCATTTTCTTCAGAAGTTTCATGTGTCCAGTGGTGTCCATATTCTTTAGTTGGATGATTTTATTCTCCTGAAAAGATTAAATCAAAACCCTGCCCCATCCCTAATTCAGGAGTGAGGGTTGTACCTTTTAGGCATATTATATCTTTTATAGAGCAAAATGGTTTTTGGAAATAGAAAAAGTATAATATCTCAATTAAGTTAAAAAATCTTTGAATGTTTACAAATATACCTTAAAGTGTATTTATTTCTAGATAATAAAAGGCATTCAATTTGATTTTCAGCCTGCCTTTTAAAAGCAGCTTTTAAATAAAATCACTGTAAATCCTATGTGCCTGCCTCTGCCTCCCAGGCCATATGTAAAAGGCATGTGCCTCCGAAATGCTGGGATTAAGGCTGTGAACCACCAACACCCTGTCATTGTAACTCCTGAATTTAGAAAACTACTAATTAATAGAGAACTGCTTGTCTCTGCTGGGATTAAATGCATGGTCTATCACCATGCTGCTCAAATATGTTATATTCACTCCAAATTATTCAAACTCAAACAAGTTTATACCTTTCAATTTACTTAAAACATTTTAAACCTCTTACCTGTTTTTAATATGAAACAACAAAAGTATCCTATTTTTATTTAAGAAAAAAAAACTTAGTCTTTATTAAGTTAGTTTGGACTGAATGACCACACTGTCTGATGAACTGTTACCTCTGCTTAGTCAGGAGATCTCTACTATTCAAATCTAATCATTATCAATTTTGATAGGATCCATCTTTTTTTTTTCCTGTGGAAACATTCGGTTTTACCAGTGAAGACACCGTTCAATAGTTTTTCAGTGTCTTCTCCTTTTGGTTATGCTTACTTTCTTTATTCTAGAGTATTTACGTGTGGTGTTAAGTTGCTAGTAAGAGATCACTCTGATTTTTTTTTTCTGAATGGAAAAAATAGTGCCATGGCCTGTCTTCTCGTCAACACTTCCATTGTGTACTGTGAGTTTTGATATGTTGTGTATTCATTTCATTGACTTCTAGAAAGTCTTTAATTTCTTTATATCAGTCTTGATCCATTTTTTTTTATTCAGTAGAGAGTTGTTCAATTCCCATGAGTTTGTAAGCTTTCTACTGTTTTTATTATCGATGATGTGCTGCTTTAAACCATAGTGGTCAGATAGGATGCAGGAGGTTATTTCTAGTTTCTTATATCTTTTGATACTTCCACTGTTCAAGTATTTCATCAATTTTTGAGAACAGTATATGAGTTTCTGAGAAGAGGGAATAATCTGTTTGTTTGGGTGGAATGTTCTGTAAACATTATTTGGGTATATTTAGTTTTTGATGTTAGTTAGCTGGAATATTTCTCTGTTCAGTTTGGGCTGGAGGACCTGTCTTTGGTGTGAGTGGTGTATTGAAGTATTCCCCTATCCGTTTATCAGGGCCAGGATGTGATGCAAGCTGCAGAAGTGTTTCTTTTATAAATTGGGTGCTCTTATGTTTGGGGCATAGATGTTAAGTATTGAAATGTTATCTTGCTGGATATCTTTGAATATGTATTATACTTTGCCATCTTTTGATAAGTTTTTGTTTGAAGTCTGTTTTGTTAGATATTAAAATTGCTATACCAGCTTGATACTTCAGTCCATTAATTTGGAATATCTTTTTCCAACCCTTTACCTTGAGATACTGTCTATGATTGATGTGAAGCTGTTTTTCTTGTATTTAGAAGAAGGATGGATTCTGTTTTATCATCCATTTTGTGAACCTGTGTCTTCTTATTGGTGAATTTTTGTTAAAGGTATTAAGAGATATCAACAAACAGTGATTGTAAATCCTGGTATTTTGGTAGTGGTGTTGGTTGATTTAGCACCCTGTGTTGGGCTACATTTATAGATACATATGTTTAAATTTGACCTTATCATGAAGCATCTTATTTTTTCCATTTGCTGATTGAACGTCTCTGGGCATGTTTAATAATTTGTGTTGGCTTCTGTAGTTTATTAAGAGTCAGAAGCATACTGTTTAAGCCCTTCAACTTATAGCATCTTTACTGAGAATACAAGATTAATTTCAAAGATCTGCCTTTATTTATTTCTTGGTTGTTTTTTGTTTGTCTATTTGATTGGTTGGTTAGTGTGGTCTGTTTTATTTTATTTTATTTTATTTTCTGTTGAAGCTTTTCCTATTCTTTCTTTGTGCTGTATGTATAGAGTTTTGATTATTCTGTGGTAAGAGGAATTTCATTTCTGGTCCAGTCTCTTTGGTGTTTTGTATGCTTCTTTTGCCTTGATAGACATTTAGGTTAAGAAATTTTTCTTGTATGATTTTGTTGAAAATATGCGGACCTTTGATCTCATCCTTCTTCTGTTAATCTGATCGTTAGCATGTTTTGTCTTTTCATAATGTCCCAGAGTTCCTGGATATTTTGTGGTAGGGAACTTTTAGATTTAACATTTTCTTTGACACATTTAGCTATTTCATCTTTCTTTCTGTTTTTTGTTTTTTGTTTTTTTACTATTGTTTTCTTTTCTTTTCAGACAGGTTTGCTTTTTATAGGCTTTGCCTATGCTAAGCTCCCAAAATGATGGACTGTGATCTGACAGTACCAAACTAAATGAATAAACCCATTCATGAGCTGACATGCTTTTGGTTAGGGGATTTAGTCAGAGCAACAAAGTGGCAAATTGGAAAAAAAATTATATGCAAAGACTGATTTCACTGCTGGACAGAACCTTGGAATGTTTTCTTTTTATAGAAAACATAAACATCATGATTTAAGATGTCAAAGCATTAGAAAACTGTATATAGAGCTTCATCAGCTGTTCTTGTAAGACCTAGAAAATCAGAGTGTTGAGAATAATGCAGACAGAGAAAGTCTATATCATAGGACAACAGACTCCATGGAAAATTAAGCTAGAGGTCATTTGTGTGATATTTAAGCTGCAAATCATACTTACTCTGTGCATATTCTAGGAAGTATAGGCTCCCTTTTTGAATTATTTTGTTTATTTTTTTTTCTGGTAACTCCATTTGCAACAACCCTGCCCATCCAAATGTCTTTAGGGGTATCTTCTCCTATCAAGGCCAAATTTGGTGATTGAGGTCTGATGTCAATCCTATTTATAACCCATTCATCTTTTTGTGCACACCTTGCTTTTAATGGCTGTATTACCTCTTTGCATTCAAAAATCTTTGCATTTTCAAAAGCTAAAGATTCTATTAGTGCTTTTCTAGCTAGTGGATCTGATATACTTGTATCCCCAGCTGAGGTCAATCTTTGCAAAACGTTAATGAATATTTCACTTGGAGCTTGTATGACCTGAGAGAATGGCTCAAGCCTTTTTCCTGATTCCTCAACCTTGTCCCAGGTATTTAAGGCTGCTAAGTGACATAATGCTAAGGTTTCTTCATTATATACAGCTTGTATCTCTGTGTCAGCCTATTGGCCATCACCAAGCAGTTGTTCCTTAAACAGAACCCTGGCTCTATTTTTGTATGTTATCTCTCTAGGCTTTTCTCTTCACCATGATAGCAATTGTAAATATGGCTCAGGTTCTTTTATTGCCTTTGCCATATACTCCCAGTCCTTTGGGATTACTCTACTGATTGGGCAGGAAGTCAGCATTTGTTTTACAAATGCTGAATGCATTCCAAAATTGGTGACACTTTCTTTAAATTTTCTCAGGTCTAGCACTTCCACAGGATGCCATTCAGCCTCATGGTAATCCTGTGGGTGATCATCTTCTGCTGGTCTCTGTTGTACACTGACTGGATAAGCTAATGTTTGTTTTCTAACCACCTTTGTTTGACTTTTTTACTATTATCTTTTGCCTCTGCCTGAGTATTTTCTTTACTTAGTATTCTGAACTATTTTTTAAGGTCTGTACCCATATTTCACAACTATCTCTCTGTTGTTTGTTTTGTTCAATAATCTCTTCAATCTTTTGTTTTATGCCTCTCTTCTAACTTTTAATTTTTTCTTTATAGTGTTCTAGTTGTTTGTGTTTTCCATTATCTTTTCTAAAACCCCTGACCTATTTTCCTGTTATTTCTTATGTTCTGTAAGTTTTTATGTCTCTTGTTTTATGTCCTGTTTTCAACCTTCATTTTTTTCTTCATATTGTTCTACTTGTTTTTTGTGTTGTTCCAGTATCTTTTCTAAAGCCTTTGCCTTTGAGAACACATAAAAGGCTAAATCAATTATTAAAGTTAAATAGAAGAATATGAATGTAACCATAGTCATAATTTCTAAGCTTTCTTTATTTCTGTCTTAAAATCATAGAAGAGATTATCAGCCAAGCTCTGAGAAGTCTGTTTTAATGTTTCTCTCATCCTGTTAGAATGTAATGGCAGCCAGTTTTGTTCAGTCTCAGTTCTGCCCAAAGTAGGCTGTCTTTTGCTCTGAGGCTCACCTAAGAGTCCGTTTTAAAAAGCCAGTAATTTATTTGGGAGTTTTTAGGTTTAAAGTTTGGGTTGTATTGCTGAGAGCTTATTCCTCTCCCCCACTAAATTATATTAAAGTTGGATTTGAAGGGTGTAGATACTTAGCTTAGTTGTGTGCCATTTGTTGTAGGTTATAAATATTTACTATTGATAAATCTTTTAGTTAAGTAGTGGTTATTCCTAAACAGCTGTATAACCAAATCACCACACAGAGACTAGAATTTATTTAATTAACCTAGAGCACAATGCTGGCCAACAGTTACTCCATCCTAAACCTCTAAGCCCATGGAGTTTCCTACCATTCAGATTCACCCAACATACTTGCTTTTAGTGATATCTTAGTTTGAGTTCATTTCTGCATGTGGTGACAAGACCTCTCCTGCAGATTCTCCTCTTCTCCTCTCCTGCCTCCTTCCTCTTCCTCCCACTCTGGACTAGGATGTCTCACCCTGTCCTCTCCATTGCTCAGTATTGGGGCTGGTTGTTTTAATTGACAATATAGAGAACAAATGGTGGCATGTTTATGCAAACTTGAGACAGGTGATGCCTATAAAAAGCATCACAATGCAGTATCTGGATTGAAACCAGACAACAGAGGAGAGAAATCACCATTTGAATGAACAGGGGCAAATTGTATACATTCCAAAAAAAAAATATTATACCAATATAATCTCTTGTATCATATTAGAACAACATGGTCTAAAACTAGACCTCAATAGTAACAAAAAAGCATAAACAGCCTGTATATGCAAGGAAACTGAATTCTACTGAATGACAGCTGGATTATGGAAGAAACAAACTAATTAGACTTTCTAGAATTTAACAAAAATAAAGGCACAACTTCCCTAAACTAATGAGACATAATGAAAGTAATTCTAAGAGAAAAGTTCATAGAATTAAGTGCCTTCATAAAAAAGTCTGAGGCATCTCAAATCAACATAACAACACATGTGAAAGACCTAGTCAAAAGGAAGCAGACATACACAAGAGGAGTATAAATAATCAAACTTAGGGCAGAAATCAATAAATAAGAAACAAAGAAAACAATTCAAAGAATAAACAAAAGCAAGAGCAGGTTCTTGGAAAAAAATGACAAAGATAGACAAACCTTTAGCCTAAATAACTAAAACACAGGGAGACACTATACAAATCAGCAAAATCAGAAAATAAAAGGGGGTATAATTACAGACACTGAGGAAATTAAAAAAATCATTAGGTTTTACCTTAAAAGTCTATATGCCACAAAATTTGAAAATCTAAATGAAATGAAATATTTTCTTGATAGATTCCACTAATCAAAGTTAAATATGGATCAGCTAACTAAATTAATAGACCTATATGCCTTAATGAAATAGAAGTAGTCATCAAAAATCTCCCTGCCAACAAAAGCCCAGAGCCTCATGGCTTCAGCACAGGATTCTACCAGACCTTCAAAGAAGAGGTAACACCAATACTCTTCAAATAATTTCACAAAACAGAAAAAGAAGGAGCATTACCAAACTCATTCGATGAGGCCACATTCACCTTGATACCTAAACCTCACAAAAGCTAATTAATGGCAGGGATACACCAAGAAAGATAATTTCAGACCATTCTCTCTTATGAATATTGAAACAAAAACACTCAATAAAATACTCGCAGAATGAATCCAAGAAAACATCAAAGATCTCATCTACCATGACAAAGTAGGCTTCAATCCTAGGCATGCAGGGGAGGTACAATATACAGAAATCTATAAACAAACTGAAAAAAAAAAAAAACATGATCATCTCAATAGATGCTGAAACAATTTCATATATCCAAGCTCAGTTGGATTTATGACTTTATAACCATAACCAAGACTTGATGGTTAAAGTCTTGGAGATATCAGAGATAAAAGGCACATACCTAAACACAGTAAAGATAATATACAACAAGCCTATAGCAAACATCAAACTAAATGGAAAGCAATTTAAATCAGTCCCACTGAAATCAGAGACAAGTCAAGTTTGCTCACTCTCTCCATTCTCTTCAACATAGTACTGGAAGTTCTAGCTAGAGGAGTAAAACAACTAAAGGAAATGAAGGGGATACAAAGCAGAAAGGAAGAAGTCAAAGTATCACTATTCACAGATGATATGATAAGTACACATGAGTGACCCTAAAAATTCTACCAGATAATTACTACAGCTGATAAACAGTTCAGCAAAGTGGCTGGATACATTTTAAAGTTACTAAAAAATATCTGAAACCCTCTTGTATATAAAAGACAAGAGGGCTGAGAAAGAAATTAGGAAAAAAAAAACAACAACAGCCTTGCAATAGCCACAAATAACATAAAGTGAACTGGTGTGACTCTAACCAAGCAAGTGAGAAATCTGTATAAAAAAACTTCAAGTCTTTGAAGAAAGAAATTGAAGAAGATATCATAAAATGGAATGATCCCCCATATTCATGGATCAGTAGGAATAACAGCAAAATGGCCATCCTATCAAAAGAAGTGTAGAGATTCAATGCAATTCCCATAAAAATACCAACACAATTGTTTACAGACCTTGAAAGAACAATTGTCAATATCACATAAAAACAAAAAGCCAGAATAGTTAAAAGAATCCAGTACAATAAAAAACTTCTGGAGGTATCTCCATCCTGGATCTCAAGCTGTGCTACAGAGAAACAGTAAAAACGATGTGGTACTTTCATAGAAACATACTGGTGGATCAGTGGAATTGAATCAAACACCCAGAAATAAACCCACATACCTACAACACCCGATTTTTTACAAAGAAGCCAAAACCATTCAATGGAAAAAAGAACATCTTCAACCAATGGTGCTTGTCTAACTGGATGTCCACATATAGAAAGATAGAAATAGATCCATACTCATCACCCTGCACAAAAGCAAAGTCTTTGTGGACCAAATAACTCTACATAAAACTAACACTCTTAATCTGTTATTTAAAAAATTGAGGAAGAGCCTTGAACACATTGGCACAGGAGACAACTGCCTGAACAGAACACCAGCAGCACAGGCTCTAAGATCAACAATCAATAAATGGGACCTCATGAAACTGAAAATCTTCTCTAAACCAAAGGACATTGTCAGCAGAACAAAATGATGGCTTACAGACTGTGAAAGGATCTTCACCAACTCTGCATCTGACAGAAGGCTAATATCCAGAATATATAAAGAACCCAACAAATCAAATAAACCAATTAAAAATTGGGTACAGAGATAAAGAGAAATTCTCAACAGAGGAATATTGAATGGTGTAGAAACACTTAAAAATGCTCAACGTCCTTAAAAATCTGAGAAATGAAAATCAAAATGGCTCTGAGATTCCACCTCACACCCATCAGAATGGCTAAGATCAAAAACTCAACACATGCTGGGGAAGCTGTGCCGAAAGGAGAGCCCTCCTCCATTGCTGGTGAAAATCTAAACTTGTACAGCCGCTTCGGAAATCAGTCTGGTGTTTTCTCAGAAAACTGGGAATACTGCTACCCCAAGACTCAGCTAAAAAACTCCTAGGCATATATCAGAAAGATGCTCAACCATACAACAAGGACATTTGCTCAACTATGACAATAACAGCTTTATTCATAATAGCCAGAATCTGGAATCAAATTAGATGTCCCTCAATGGGGGAATGGATACAGAAATTGTGGCACAAGGAAATACTACTGAGGTATTAAAAACAAGAATATCATGAAATTTGCAGTCAAATTGATGGAACTAAAAAAGATCACCCTGAATGATGTATTCCAGAAGCAGAAATACATGTTTGGTATATATTCACTTATAAGTGGACATTACCCATACCATATAGATTAGACATACTAAAATCTACAGACTTTTGAAAGCTAAAGTACAAGGAGAAACATAGGGAAGATGCTTAATTCTCATTCAGAAAAGAAAACAGGATAGATGCCAGAACACATAGAAGAGAGAGAACAGGATAGGAGCCTTCCACGGATGTACACTAAGTGACTCCACTTAACAGGTGATTGAAGCAAAATTTTGTATAGAGCACAAAAAGTCTTATTGAATAAGTGGGAGATGAAAGGACCTAAAGGGGTCAGGAGTCACACAAGGAGATCAACAAAGCAAAAAAATCTGGGTCCTGGGGCCCTGCAGAGACTGATGCATCAACCAAAGAGCATGAGAGGACTTAGAACCCCTGCTCAGATGTAGCCCAAAGACAGCTCAGTCTCCATATGGGCATCCTAGTAAGGGGAGAAGAGACAGTCTCTGAACTTGGCTGCCTGCTTCTTGATCAATTCTCCCTGGCGAGGTCTCCTAGTCAGCCCACAGATGAATAGGATACAGGAAGTCTTAATGGAACCTGATAACCTAGGGTCTGATAGGACCTTCCCTATCAAAGGACTACAGGAGAAGGATAGGGGAGGAGGAGGAAGGGATAGTGGGACATAGAGTAGATAAGGGAGCGGGCTACAATTGGGATACAAGGTGAATAAATTGTAAAAATTAATGATAAACATGGGTGGCAGAATGAAGCATAAATAAGACACAATTTACTGAGAAACACAAAAAATACTCATCATCTTTAATCATAGATCTATGTAGAAAAAAAGAACTTAGGCAACCAATACCTCAAATGACAAATAATGTATGTTTAGTGTCCTTCTTGGCACTATAGTAAAAGAGAATGTGATAGGATGCAGACAATATCATTGGAAATCTTTCTTCATGGACTGAACATGGAGTGACTTGTAGGAGTTGAGATGTTGATTTATTTTCTCCCCACAGATTAGCAGGAATGTATCCCTTGTTGAATTCAAGAGTACCCAAACCTAGAGAGAAAGCAGTACCTGCCCATGGCAGTGACCTTCCTGTCTTTGAGGATCCTCTGTGCTTGGCCCTGTCCTGCATGGCTCTGTGCTTATCTGTCAGCACAGCTATAGTTTTGGGGATCTTTCTCAAGCACCATGACTTACCCATCATTAAGTCCAATAACCAGACTACAATAAAATACCTTAGTGTCTTCAAATAAAATTATTTATCCCTACTTTTAGTAAGTTTATATAAAGTGTATATCTAACCATAATTAAAAGAGCCCTTCATTTAAGCATTGTTATATAGATACACTCTATTTCAAAATAGAAACTACTTCTGAAAACACATTTTAGTAAGTTATACATGTTACTTTTTAATTTATGGACAATATAAGTATTCAAATTTTAATTACATAATAGTAATTGTGATAAATAATACAAGTACTATATATTTTCCCTTAGTATTCTGTTTTTCTGGAGGAAACAGTAATTAGGTTGACAGTTGACATCTTCTGTTGGACAGGCAAAAAACTGGATCTCTGGCAAAGGGAGTTTGCAAAATTGTACACCCATAGCAGAAATCAGTGTTCAGAATTCTCAAAATGATGAAAATAAATCTACCATATGAACCACTTGTAACTTTCCTTGACATATGCACAATGGACTCAACATACTCCTTCAAAAAATTTTCTAAACCATACTCATTGCTATTCTGTTCACAATAGGTACAGAATGGGAACACCTAAATATCCTTCAACTGATATAGATAAGTGAAATGGTAGGCACATAAGTAGATAGAAATATAAATGACGATGTTGATTTAGGTAACTCAAATCCAGAAAACAGATTTCACATCTCCTATCTACTCTGAAGCATATAGCTCTAGATCTTCAGTTGTGAGTATTCACCCTAGTGTGAAAGAAAAGAAAGAGTGTGGCAAAAGACTGGGGACCAGCCCCAGAAGTTGATAGTATCCAGAGAGGAGGGAAGGATAAGGCAGGGCAGAAATGAGTCAGACATGGTTGTCCAAAGAAACTGAGAGTCTTGATTGACTGGCAGTCAGAGTGCTTCTTTATTTAGACAGAACTTAATAATAACAGATAGATTTACATTGTTCTAAAACATAGATGATATCTTTTTTGTTCCCAGACAAGTGTTTTAACTATCTCTTGGTCATAAATTTAGTCATCATTGATAAACTTTATCTTTTACTATCATTTTTCTTCATCAATCCCATAACCTGACATTTTTGAGAATCTGGAGGCATATTTGCCACAGCCTGAAAGCCCATTCTCAGGTTGGAAGAATTCTCAGATTCAATAGCAATAGATAGAAAATATTCAAGCCAGTGTGGGCATATTGCTTTGTCCCAAGAATTATATTATCATATTTTAATGGACAGCCTCAAGAAAAACAATTTAGGCCAAAGCAACAACAGTTATTATTAAATTCCGGGCATAATGTACTGTCTATACCTCATATCTTTATAGAATTTACTTATTGCTAAATTTAAGTATTCTTTCATTATTTTGGTCATACAACACCACAGTGATACTGTGAAAGCTGATATTTCTAGGAAAAGGAGGCCCTAATACCTCACTTTAAAAATCATTTTTATAAAACATTCTTTGTCCAACATTATAGACCCTAGTGTAATGTGAAGATGTTTCCAGCCATTCATTTACATCTTTATCTAATCATTGAGAACATACCATATGTAACTCCTAATCTTATATGCCAAGTAATCATCTGAGGATACAGAAGTACAAGGTATTTTTTAATCTCAAATACTATCAACTCTCCTAGCTCTAGAAACTTTGTTTGCCTTTTTAAGAGTATGTTGTTCCGATTATTTTCTTCTTGAGGAAACACAAGGGTAGATTTTGCAAGACTATCTTGGAGCTGAAGTCTCATAAGGAGTTATCTGCCATTTTTATGTGAGTTACAAGTTCCATGAGGAAGACATTCATGTAGGGCCAAATAATTGATATTCCCCCTAAAAATGAGAGTAGCAGTATGCTCAGGATTTTTCTGGGGTAGCTTAGAAACAGTATCACAGAGTAAAGGCATAAATGATTCATTAAAAAAATTTCTTGTTGCTCCAATGTCCCCAGGTTGTACATGTATTGAAAACCCTCTAAGCATGTAGCAAGTGGAGATCAAGACCAAGCCTGAAAGATAGCATGAAGGCTATTGTAACATGCAGCTCAGCTGTGCTGGATCTTTGTCAAATAGCTGTGCTGACTTCAAGACTTTAACTGTATATAAACTTTGGTGAGGTTTTAATCCATTTGGAGGTGACTTTTGAGTGAAAATAAGCATCTATTTCCATGTTTCTACATATAGGCATCTAGTTTGGTCAGCATCATTGGTGAAGATTTTATGTTTTTCCAGTGTGTATTGCTATTGTATTTCTATTTTTGTTATATAGTACTAGTGTATTTACATAATCAAATATTACTCAGACATTTAAATAATCAAATCATGAAACGTGAAGGTAAATGCACATTTGCAGGTAACTGAGAGTAAGAGAACCTAGACCCCAAAAGAGAAATAGGGTATGTATTTGTTTTACATATATATTAGTTGCAAGATATATGATATGCAAGCAACTGAACATAATACTGCAGGGGATACATACAGATTAAGAACTGGAGGTTAGGGGAGCCAGAGATTTCTCCATAGGAATGGGAAATAAAATACTTGGTACAAATGGAAGGTGGGCTAAAAAGATAGAATTGAAGGGGATTGGGAAAGGAAGAGGGCAATGAAAAGGTAACATGAAAAAGACAGGTAAAATTAAGGGTCATTTATTTGGTACAGTGGAAACCTAATGCAATAGAAACTTTAAAAGCCAATATAAATGAAATCACCACACAATGAGAAAGTCCCAACTGGAAATCTCTTGGCACTAAATTAAGCATTCAGTACTGGTAATAGTTTATATTTAACTGAGGTATTGGCCAAAGTAGTGTGATTGTAATGCCAAAACAATACAGGCTTTTGCCAAGACTATAGGCTGCTCTCCATAAATTGACTGAAATGCAGTATTGCTGGAGACAACACTTACACCTACATGGAACATAGATAAATAGAGCTTGTGCCTACATAGAACCTTCACACTTACATTCTAGCAACTTTGATATGGGAAGTACTCTGCAACTACAAGAGGAGAAATATAAACACTAACCCAGCTATCAAACTTTTGAACTTTAACAATGTTCTACCTGTAAGACATATTAGTGTGAGTTGTAGGAGTAAATACCAATCTATAGTTTGACTTAAGGCCCACTTCATATGATGCAATCCACACCTGACACCAGATTATTGATCAAGAAAAATAAATTACATACCCCAAGGTTCTAGGAAAAAAGCAAATACTACATTCTACCAAAAGTAATAAAATGACCATTGACACCATTCTGCTATACTCATAGACCAGTATCTTGTTCAGCCATCAAAAAATGTCATCCTGCATCTGATGGAGACAAATTCAGAGACCCATAGAGAAAATAGACAGTCAGTGAGAGACCTCAGAATATGCCCTCCGGGCTCATCAGTAATTCAGCCAGAAAAGTGTAAGAGCCAGAAAGGAAAGAGGATATCAAAGAACAAAGCACTATAAATTAAGAGGACTGAGGAATAAATAAACTGTGAGAGACTGAGGCAGCATGCACTAGGCCTTTAGTGTTCTGTCCCTAGCCCTATCTCTAATTGATAAGTGCTTGCAAATGAAAATGTAGTTTTCTCCAAGGGACACTCATTTTATCCAAGGGACTACTCTTAATTGTATTTTTAAGAGTACTTTCCAATAGGTAGATGGCCAAAAATTTCCCTCACTGGCAAGTTTGGATTATCATGTCCTAGAATTCTGGCATGCATTTAAAAAAATTTTTTATCATAGTTCTCATTTTAATTTGTTGAAGATTTTTTTTTCTGTTTTTAAAGCTACATGTCCTCTGTGTGTATTCAAGTCTTGTGTGGTGATTTCATTTATATTGGCTTCTTATATATATATTTTATAAAGTTTCTATTGCATTAGGTTTCCACTATACCAAACAAATGACCCTTAATTTTACCTGTCTTTCCTCATGTTACCTTTCATTGCCCTCTTCCTTTCTTTCCCAATCCCCTTCAATTCTATCTTTTTAGCCCACCTTCTATTGTTTCAAGTTAAATATTTTATGAGATTCCTGCATATATGAACAAGTCTGCATCATTTCCCAACTTGAGCTCTTTTTCTTTTTTTTCCTACTCAGATGTGTTTGCTTTTGTCTTTTTGATATTTTATTTTCTTTTTATACATTATACCCTTCCTTTTTTAATATGAGGGTGAATTTAGACAGGATAGAATGGAAGATGGGAAAGAGTTGTCAAGATCAGAGGAAGGGAAAACTTTAATCGGATGAATATATGAGTAAAGTGACTATTTTTAAAAAAGAAAAAAAAAAAAGGAGAAAGGGAGGATGAAAAGAAAAAAAAAGAAGGAAGAGTTAGAGAAAGAAGAGAAACAGGAGGAGTAGAAGGATGAGAAGATGAAGAAGAAGAAGAAGAAGAAGAACAAGAAAAACAACAACAACAACAATTGTGTCCAAAGAAATGTTAAATAGCCATGCACAAAAGATCCAGAAAATTTAAAAAGTGCAAAAAAGTAATTTATGAATAATAGAAATAGAAAAGAAGAAAAACTCACATCAAAATCCTAGAAAATATTTTCAGCAAAATAATAGAAGGATGTATCCTTAACCTGATGAAGAAGGGGTAGCCTATGAAAGTACAAAACGTATATAGAACAACAATTAAAGTGTACTGAAAAGAAATTGTACTCAGCACATAAAATCAAAACATTAAATGTAAAGAAAAGTATATTAAACAAAGAAGGGATATTAAAAGTTGAAAATAGTAAATTGCATATAAAGTCAGGCTCTTTAGAATAACTCCTGATCTCTCAAGAGAGATTCTAAACCTAGAATGGCTGAGTCAGGTTATATATAATCTTTGAGGGACCCTTATTCCTATATCCAGTAAACTTTCAATAATAAATGAGGAATAAAGACATATTGCATAATAAAACCAAATATGAGCAGTATCTCTGTAAAACTTCACTACAGAAGCCAATCAATGAAATACTCCAATCAAAAGTGTTAACCACACCCAAGACAACACAAAGAATGAATAATCCCAAGCATCAAAGCAGAAGGCAAAACCCCACACTATAACTACAAAATAAAGGGAAATAATAAACATTGCTCATTGAAATCTCTCAACTTGGATGTTCACTTCTCCAATAGAAAGACAGGAACTAACAGAATGGACTAGACAACAATGTCCATTCTTCTGCTGCATTTACTGAACACTCTTTATCATCCAGGTTGGACAGCATCTCTGTGTAAAAGGATGGGAGGAGACAGTAGAAGAAAGTGGACCAAAAAAGAAGTTTAGTGGAACTTTATTTTATAATGTTCACACAAACAAATACTAAAATTCTTGAGTCAATTTAAAAGAGAGTATGTACTGTACGCACTGAATGAGAAGTTCCACCATTATCCATATGAAAACAACAGATGACTTGGGCAGGTCCAGCACACATCTACACTTATGTTTACTGAAGCAAAGTTTACCATGTGCTAAGATAGAATGGACTTGATTGTCCTGAATCACATGAGTGCAAAATATAATATTATTCAATTTTTTATTCATGGAAAACATGCACATTTGTTTTTTGAGAATTTTTAATATAATCACATTAGTTCTCATTTCTCTGCCCTCCCTACAAAATCCCTCATATATCCCTCTTTTGGCTTTTTCAATTTCAAGTCTTGGGGTGCCAATAACTGCTATTACATGTATCATGCATGTGTGTGCATGTGTGTGTGTGTATGTGAGAGAGTGAGAGAGAACATTTAACATTTCAAGAAAGGCAATCATTTTATTTTGAAATTGTGGATTAACTCAAAATGTATCATCAAAAGTTATGACCTAAGCTAGACACAGAAATCAAACATTGTTTGACATCAGTCCTAATTGGGCCAAAAGCAGTCAGTCCTCTGAAATAAGAATTGAATAGTCAGTATTAGAGCCTGAACATCAGGGTGTAGTGGCATGACTTGTCAAAGAACACATTTCAGTGACAAGAGGAATAATTTAAAGAAATATCTCAGGGTGCATGCATAAGAGCTTACATTGTTTACTTGAAAAATATTTACTAATAGCTTACATTGTTTACTTGAGAAATATTCTGTGTATGTTTTTTAAATCTCAATAACCAAAATGTTATAACTACTGTGTAAGAGATATTAATTTATTTATATATTATTTATTCTTCCATCAATTTTCCTTCCATTTTTACCCTCCTGGTTTTAAGTAATCATTCTTTGCTCTTTTGAAAATTCAAGCCACTTTTCATAAACTATTTTTACACACAATATATCAAAATTTGATTTGTAAAATATTTTACAATATTATAATACTAGGAATATATAACAAACCACTGAATTTTATCAAGGGTATTTATTATCTATAGTATTACAGGAAAAAGGAAAATGTGAAGAGATGAAGTACTATTCTTTCTAGTTGTTTTTAAGAGACAGTTGCCTGAGTCCAGCCATTTTAGGAAAAAAAAAAACTCATTTCATTTTTTTTTCTTTTTTATTAATTATTACAATTTATTCACTTTGTTTTCTGGCTGTAATCCCCTCCCTCATCTTCCACCAGTTACAACCTACCTCCCTCTTCTACCCCTATGTCCCTCTCCTAGTCCACTGATAGGGAACGTCCTACTTCCCTACTATCTTATCCTAGCCTATCTTATCAAGTCTTACCAAGAATGGCTGCACCTCCTTCCTCTGTGACCTGGCAAGGCTGCACATTCCAGGAGTAGGTGATCAAGGAGCCTGCCACTAAGTTCATGTCACAGACAGCCACTGTTACCCTTAATAGGGAACTAACATGGAAACTGAGATACTTATGAGCTACACTTGAGCAGGGGTTCTAGGTGTTCTTCATGCATGGTCCTTGGTTGGAAAAGGACCCCCTGGGCCCGTATGTTTTGGCTCAGTTGGCCTCCTTGTGGAAGGGCTCTCCCATCCAGGTCTTTATAGCTCCTGAATCTTCCATATTAATCCATGCTTTCTGCCCAAAATTTGGCTATGAGTCTAACCATCTGCTTTAATACCCTGCTATGTAGATTCTTTCAGAGGCCCTCTGTGGTAGTTTCCTGCCTTGTTCCCTCTTTTCCCCCATTACCAATGTCTATCCCATTTGCCCTTCTGAATGAGGATTAAGCATCTTCCTTAGGGTTCTTCCTGTTGTTTAGATCCTTTAGGACTATAGATTTTAGTATTTTTAATCCTATATTATATGACTAATATCCACATATAAGTGAGTATATACCATGAGTGTCTTTCTGCTTCTGGATACCTCACTCAGAGTGATCTTTTCTAGTTGCATGCATTTGCCTGCTGATTTCCTTGTTTTTAGTTGCTGAATAGTATTTCATAGTACAAATGTGCCACAGTTTTTTTGTCTATTCCTTGGTTTGGGGACATCTAATTTGTTTTCAGATTCTGGCTATTGTCAATAAAGCTGTTATGAGTATAGTTGAGCAAATGTCCTTGTTGTATGGTTGATAATCTTCAGAATATATGCCCAGGGTTGGTATAACTGAATATTGTAGTAGCACTATTCATAATTTTCTGAGAAAGCACCAGATTGATTTCTAAAGTGGTTGTACAAGTTTATATTCCTACCGGCAATGGAGGAGGATTCACTTTTCTCCACATCCAGTCCAGCTTGTGTTGCAGATGATGTGATAGTATACATGACTAACACTAAAAATTCGACCAGGGAACTCCTACAGCTGATAAAAAAGTTCAGCAAAATGACTGGATACAAAATTAAATTAAAAAAAAAATTGAAGCCCTTCTGTATACAGAAGACAAATGGGCTCAGAAAGAAATTAGGGAAACAAAACCCCTTTACAAAAGCCACAAATAACATAAAGTACCTTGGTGTGACTCTAATCAAGCAAGTGAATGACTTGCATGAAAAAAAGAACTTCAAGGAAGATATCAGAAGATCTCCCATACTCCAGGATTGGAGGATTAACATAGTAAAAATGACCACTCTACCAAAAGAAATCTAAAGACTAAATGCAATTCCAATCAAAATACCAGCACAAGTCAATACAGACCTTGAAAGAACAATTCTCAGGTTCATATGGAAAAACAAAAAACCCAGAATTGATTTTAAAAAAATGCCTGCACAATAAATATTTTCTGGAGGTATCTTCATCCAACATCTCAAGTAGTACTATAGGGCAACAGTAATAAAAAAAAATGGCATGGTACTGGCACCTGTACTTTAAATCTTAAAGGGGTGTGCATCTACTCATTAATCATTTTTATTAAATCATATCAAGAAGCTGAGGGGAAAAACAAATATAGGGGAATCAACTGCTGTCTCAGGTTTAGACCCAGTTTGAGGGTGCCCAGACAGCCAATGTTATCTTGGACTATTGTTACAGCTCATCAACCTTAAAACTTCCCTGGCTTTACTATTAAGAGTGTACTTTTCTTAACTTTAAATTGTTTTCTAAGATTTTTTACATCAGAGCCATTAGCAATAACATCTTCCCTGACCTTGTTAAACAATCTAATTTTCCAAATTTTTTCTAAGTGTAATGGTCATTGCTAACAATCTGTATCTATGGCTCCTTTCAAGGGCACTGGTTAATTCATTAATCTGCTCCAGTAAACATGTGAAAAGAGATCAAGCCTTGTTAATTTTAAATGCCAGAGATATTGCCCAGTGATGGGCTAGAAGCCTCCTTAGAGTTTTCATACAACTCATGTTATGAGGAATATGGGCATCATAAGGGCAACGAGCAGAGACATGCTACATAAGAACACAAAGTCCTCAGGAAAATCAGTTCTTGGGATTATGCTTCTCCAAGACAAACTCATTGTGACTATGCTAACAGGGGAGCCACATTCCATGAGTTCTACAGCTGTTTTGCTTTTGCTCCTGCAAGGCTCTTGACAGGGACAGGTAGCCAAAATAGTTTGCCTATAGATGGATAAGAGGGGGGGGTGAGGTTAGCTCAGGCCCTGGGAAGGAGAATTCAGGGTATTGCATGGGCTGTACTAGCCTGGAGGACCAGATAACATGGAAGGACTGAAGGATTACTGGGAGAAAATGGCAGGTAGGTTTGATTTGATATGTTAACTAGGAACCTCTGCCATTAGTTCCAGGTTTGAATCCTACTTCTATGGTAACATAAACTTCAGAGAGAGAAGCATGGTCTCCATTGGATAATGATTATCAAGTGAGCCCACAGGGAAGAAAGGTGGCAAAGACAAAGATTCTGTTTTTCTTTTCTTTCTATATATCTTCTTTCATTTCTTTGAGGGATGGTGGTTACTCAAACTGACTCAAATGTTTGCTCTCTTGTTTTGTTTTTCTTACTATTTTTTTATTTTATTAATTGTTTTTATTCTTTAAAATTTGTTCATTATATATGCTGATTGAGGCTCACTCCCTCAACTCCTATTGGTCCCATCCTCCCTCCATCTTCTCTCCAACCACTTTCCCTAGTCCATTCAAAAGTGGAGTTCCCCTCCTTTATCATCTACCCATATCTTATCCACCCATCCCTTTAAAAACAGGGAAATAAAATTTCTGCTCTTATTTCTTCTCCCTTGGCCACTGTACTCACCTCAGAAGATTTTATACCATGACGATTGCCTGCAACCTTACTGTGAAATAAACACTAGGTATAACTCATTTTAAAGAATCCGACCCCAAGACACTCTTTACCATTTCACATCCAGAAACCTGAAATTTGAAATGCTATGAAGTCTGAAACATTTTATCACAAGCATTTCAGAGAATGTGATTCTCTTGCTGTCTGGATGGCTATTACCCACCAACCCAGAAAGGCATGAGGGGCAGTAGATGAGGTATAAAGCTTGGAAGACCCAAAAGCATAACAGTGATCAGAACACTCTGGGAACCACCTCAGAAAGTAAGTTCAACTTTAATTCTAGAAAACAGAAAACAGAGGGTATATATCCCTTGGGAGTGACTGGGATGCTCCAAGGATAGGTGTAGATAATTGTTTAAAACTGGGCACTTCAAGGATGCTTGGTTTGCATTAAAAAGTACATTCCTATAATGAATAAAAACAAGAACATGAAACCTAATTATCCTATATTTGAAGGGAGGGGAGAGTTATCAGGGATCTGTGTCAAAGGCCATATATCAAATTTGATTGGTGGCATCTATGTCTAAAGACAGTCTCCAGATGATGTCAGGCAGAGAAAACTCACCCTTGACATGGTTATACAACTAGGCCAGCAGCAGGGTCATACATAGAAAAGAAAGCCTCCTCCCTCATATCTCAAAATTCAGTCTAGGTTGTGATTTTTTCAATAGAACCCCTGGAACAATAGGTATGTGTACACAAAGAAACTGCTACAGGCTACCACTGTTGTGATACTCTCAGAGAACTTCCTGGCTGGTGAAAGTTCACCATTTCCTACATATTCATCCACTGGACTAAAAGTTTCTTGTGTAAACTGAGGCAATTGAAAACAGTAAATGTTGAGAATCAGGATTATCAATAAGTCTTCCATAAACACCTTATTATATAATACTGTTGCATGTAATTGATATTCACCATTCATTGTATTCTTTTAAAAAATAAGTTTATTTACTTTAAATTCAAAATTCTAAGTCTCCCCCTTTCTCTGCCCCATGACTATCCTCCATTCCTATTGCCTCTATTCCCTTTCCCCTTCAGAAAAAGGAGGTCATTTCCATTGAGCTAGTTTTACAGTTCTGTTGCATCTCAGTGGACCAAAGAACACAAAGGGCTTTCCACCTTGCTTATAGTCACAGAATTTCTCTCCAGTAAGGATACTTTTTGATGATGATGACAACTCTAGATTTGTGCAAGGCCTCACCATTTTAACACATTCATAAGTTCTCTCCAGTATGAATCCTTTCATGATGATGAAAATTATACAAATATAGAATGGTTTCACCATTTTAAAAGCACTCATAGGCTTTCTGTCCATTAGGATTTTCTTTCATGAGTTTGAAGATGATTCTGAAGTGCAAAAGTTTATTCACATTGGATGCAGTCAGACAGCTTCTTTCCAGTATGTGTTCTTTTATGTATTAAGAGATGTTATATGCAAAGGTTTGCCACATAATTATAATCATATGGTTTTCCTCCAGAATGTATTGTTGTCTTAGGAGATGACTGTTACATGCAAAGGTTTTATCACACTAATTACCCTCACCAGGCTTCTCTCCACTGTGTGTTTTTTCATGTTTTTGGAGACTACTCTGTTGTGCAAGGGCTTTATCATGTTGAGTATATGTATAAGGTTTCTTTCCAGTATGTGTTCTTTTATGGCTTAAGAGATGACTGTTTTGTGCAAAGGCTTTACCACACTGGTTACATTCATAAGGTTTCTCTCCACTGTGTGTTCTTTTGTGGCTTAATAGAGTACTGTTTTGTGCAAAGGCTTTACCACATTGGTTACATTCATAAGGTTTCTCTCCAGTGTGTGTTCTTTTATGGTTTATGAGATGACTGTTTTTTGCAAAGGCTTTAGCACACTGGTTACATTCATAAGGTTTCTCTCCAGTGTGTGTTCTTTTATGCATTGAGAGATTACTGTTTTCTGCAAAGGCTTTACCACACTGGTTACATTCATATGGTTTCTCTCCAGTGTGTGTTCTTTTATGTCTTATGAGAGTACTGTTTTTTGCAAAGGCTTTACCACACTGGTTACATTCATAAGGTTTCTCTCCAGTATGTGTTCTTTTATGCCACAGGAGATACTGACTTTTTTTGCAAAGGCTTTACCACACTGGTTACATTCATAAGGTTTCTCTCCACTGTGTGTTCTTTTGTGGCTTAAGAGAGCACTGTTTTGTGCAAAGGCTTTACCACACTGGTTACATTTATAAGGTTTCTCTCCAGTGTGTGTTCTTTTATGGCTTAGAGAGTACTGTTTTGTGCAAAGGCTTTACCACATTGGTTACATTTATAAGGTTTCTCTCCAGCTTATGAGATGACTGTTTTTCTTTATCACACAAGGTTACATTATAAGGTTTCTTTCCAGTGTGTGTTCTTTTATGCCATATGAGATTTGGTTTTTTCAAAGCTTTACCACACTGGTTACATTAATAAAGTGTATTCTTTTATGCCACAGGAACTGTTTTTTGCAAAGGCTTTATATTTTGATTACATTTGTATTTCTCTCCTGTAGTATGAGAACAGGCTTTACCACATATTGTATTTAAAGGTTTTCTCTCCAGTATGATTGCTTTCATGCCTGCAAAGAAAATTGGCACATGTGAAAGATTTACCACAGTCATTTCATTACACTAATAAATATATTTATCTATATGAATTAATTTCATAATTTGGTCTAATGGTAAAGAAGAATCAAATTTTAAACTTTTATTACTTTATTACTTTCATGGTTTTCCCTTCATTATGGGTATTTTTGAAGATCCCTGTGATGGTAAGAGCATTTGTTATGTGGTTCACTTTTATACCACCATTTTTTTATAAGAGTTTTTTTCAAATATATGAAGATTTTTGTAAGAATTCAGAGTTTTCAATCCCATTAAAAATTTCTGCAGGACATGCAAAAGAATTTCCAAATTCCTAGTATTCATAGGTTTTTTCAGCACTATGAGTTTGCTGATGAATTCTCAGTGAAGTTGCAAAACCAATTAACAGTATCCATTTATCACATTCAGCAAATCTACTCAAAGTGGGGAGTACTACAAAATCATTTTTCTTGGAGAAAGACAGGGACACTGCTTCTTTCAATATCCCTATGCTCATGTGTCTTACAAACATTGTGAGATATGATATACCAGTTTAATTTACAATAATAATAAAAAAGATTCCCACGTTGAATTAATAGAGTTTGTTTTTTGTTCATCATAGACATGTCATATAGGGATTAAGGTTTCTCCACAACAATAATTTTGACTCTCATAAGCTGCTCCTTTCAGTAAACTTTATAATATTACTGTATGAATATGAACAACACTGGTTGTACTATGACATTTTTGCTTATTAAAAGGTTTTGGACACATACTGATCACCTATTCAATGTATATACCTTTTACAATATCTGAGTAGATAGAATGAGACTAAACAAATTGCCAGTTCAACTCAGTAGCTGTAATGTCTATATGATTCAAATGGTATTTTCTGTTACAACATTATTTTGTTTTCTTCTATCTTAGGGGAGTACCTTGCAAACACAAATCAGATACCTGACATTGAAGTACAAGAAATTGTGAGATTTTAATGATCATCAGTACACTTAAGGCAGTGCTGTTTATACACTGTTGCTTTTCTTTAAAACTTCCAGGACACAGCCAGGTATGCTGGTACATGCCCTTAATCCCAGCACTAGTGGTGGCAGAATCAGGCAGATCTGTGTGATTTTGAGGTCAGGCTGGTCTAACAAGCAATTCTAAGTTAAGCCACAGCTACACAAAAAAAAATCTTTTAAAAAACAGAAAATAAAAAGAAGCCAACAAACAAACAACAAACCAAAAAAACAAACTTCCAGGATACATTAAAATTTCTTAAGATTCATATCTGTTTCATTGTGCACATAAAGTTACCTTTTATTACTTGTCGAACTTTGAAAATGTTCTTCAATATTATGATCTTCCCAATTGTAGCCTAAAATATAGTACCAGAAAATATATATTATTGGAAATATCATATTATTATTAAGAAAAAAACTTAAATCACTATCTTCTGTGACTCTTAGAACCATGTCTGATTTATTCACCTCATTCTACCTCATTCTCAATTGGAATTATAGAAGAGGATCAATAATAAAGTAAGAGTTGTCTTCTTATTTTAAAAGTGAAAGAAAATTTGCAGTCTCACCTATAGCAGTGAGGTTTTTATAGGTCTCTAGGATCACATCTTTGTAGAGTTGCTTCTGGGAAGGTTCCAGCAAAGCCCACTCTTCTTGGCTGAATTTCACATGCACATCATTGAAGGTCACTGAATTCTAAAATATGTGATACATGTGTACAACAGAAACAGTGGCAACAATATAAATTTATACTTCATTAGAAATATATTCACATATTTCTGGTACTTCTTTCATTTATTTTCTGACACAGAAGTACTAATGAAAGACAGTTAGGTGTGGTGCATCAGGTGAAGGAGGGGAGAAGGAAAAGCCTAAATATTAGATTGTAAGAAAAAACAAAGCCGTGCTTTGAAGACCTATGTTATAGAAGTTTTATCAGTTTGTGAATCATGAATCTCAAGTAGCCAGCAGTTGGATCCTTGAGCAATCTATGAATTGGGTTCGGTTACTTGGGTGAGTTGGTCAGAACCCAGTGATGAAAGAGGTGGAAGGAAAAAAAAAAAACATAGCCACAATATTTTGTCCAGCAGCAAATGAGATGTTGTGATCAGGGGACACTGGCACCAGTCCAAAGACAATGTGGTATTGAATATTGTGTTTTGACCAGGCCTCAGTGATATGACATATCAGTATGCAAAAAGGGGGGCTTGAATGTTTATGGAAAGGATAGTGGACTATGGTGAATTCATGGATAAAAATAATGTGAGGTGGCAAACAACAACAATCATAGCTAATAAGATCATATTTGTGACTGACCAGACAAAAGAAAAGGCGTAAAACACATGATTATCCTTTGATCATTGTTTTGTATATTCTCCTTTCCAAATCATGTATAGTCTATAGTTGAAAAATAAAGAATAAAGCTTTTATATTAAATGGAACTGCTACTGTTATCAATAAGTCATTCTTAGAAGAAAACTGAATAACTGTGTCATATCTGAACTCTTTGAATAGGATATAGCCTTGAAATAGACATGCCAATTAATGTGGACAAAGACAAACAAAGAGAAGAGAGTGAAATAAAAAGAGAAAGATAGAGACGGAGATACAAAGAGAAATGAACATTTGAACAGTACTGATTAAATATCAGAGAAATTTATGAACATTTATTAACTACAAAAAAATGATGGACAAGCTGGGTTTATTCAGTTATGCCTTTAATTCCATCACTCAGGAGGCAGAGGCAAGTGAATCTCACTGAGTTGGATGCCACCATGATCTATGAAAAAAGTTCCAGGACAGCCAGACCTATATTGTAAGACAGAGCCATCCCTAAAAGTCAATCAAACAAATATAATAGGTAGAAAAACTCAGAGGTCTTTGCTGAAGCTCCAACAAGGAATTATACATTCAATCCAATTCTGTATTAATCTTCCAGAAACCAGCAGGTCCACAGCTTAAACTATAACATTAATAAGAACTTACTAAAAGGAAATGCATGTTAAAAAAAGTCAAAAAAATATTAGCAATGTAAATGCTGATGATAAATAAGCAAAATAAGGCAGGACAGATGGCTCAGCAGTGATTTCTTGCTCTTCTTGCAAATAATTGGGCTCAATTGTCAGTGTTTACATGGATCCCACTACTATCCTTTAATCTAGGTTCGTGAGTTCTAAGGCAATCTTCTGACTACTGTGAGGAGCAGGCACACAAGAGGTGCATAGTCATGCATACAAGCAAAATACTCATATTCAGTAAAAAAAAAAAAAAAACATATCCCAGATGGCAGAGCTGATTCCACACTGTGTCTGATCAGCAGGGTAGCAGAGATTGCACAGTGACCAATAGTTGGAACAGTAGGCCACAAAACACCACTGACTGTGTTTCCCAGGTGAAAGGAAACCCACTGGTGAGGAAAAAATTGGTTCCAACCTCAGAGCACTGAGTTTATCTCTGGAAAAGTTCCTGGGATGTTGAAACAGGAATGAGGTTTTCAAGCAAATGGACCCAAGAAACAAGCAGAAGTTGCAATTCTAATATCTAATAAAACAGACATGCAACCAAAATTAATTGAAAGAGATAAGGAAGGATACTTCAAACTCATAAAAGGAAAATTCTACCAAGATGGTGTCTCAATTCTGGGCAACTATGCCCCAAAACCAAGAGTACCCACATTTGTAAAAGAAACATTAACTAAGTTTAAAGAATATTTCAGTTTCCACACATTAATAGTGAGAGACCACGACAACTCAATATCATCAAATGACAGAGCAGTGAAACAGAACCTAAAATGAGATATAATGACACAAATGGATGCCATGAATTAAATGGACCTGCCAGATATCTAGAGAAATGTTCACCCAAACAGAAAAGAATATATCTTCTTTTCAGCACCTTACGGACCCTTCTCTAAAAATGACCATACAGTAGGTCACAAACCAGGCCTCAGCAGATACAAGGTTGAAGTAATATCTTGCATCCTATCAGACCATGATGGACTAAAGGTGGATCTTGACAATAACAGACATAGCAAAAAGCCTACACATACGTGGAAACTGAACAACTCCCTACTCAATGAAATCTGGGTCAGGGAAGAAATAAAGAACTTCCTATAGTTCAATGAAAATGAAGGCACATCATACACAAACTTATGAGATGCAATGAAAGCAGTCTTAAGAAGAGATTTAATAGCACTAAGTGCCTCCATAAGCTATTGGAGACTTCCCATACAAGCAACTTAATGACACACCTGAATACTCTAGGTAAAAAGTAGCAGACACACTCAACAGGAGTAGACCACTAGATAACCAAACTCAGGGCTGAAATCAATAAATTAGGAACAAAGAGGACAGTTCAAAGAATCAACAAAACCAGGAGCTAGTTCTTTGAGAAAATCAAAAACAGACAAATTCTTAGCCAAACTAAGAAAATGGCAAGAGAGACACTAACCAAATCAACCAAGTCTGATAAAAAGAGAGATATAACAGACACTAAGAAAATCCAAAGAACCATTAGCTCTTATGTCAAAACCTATATGCCACAAAATTTGAAAATCAAAATGAAATATACAATTTTTGTATTGTTTCCACTTACCAAAGTAGAATCAATATCAGGTAAAGAAATTTAATAGTCTTACATCCCCTCAGTGAATAGAAGCAAACATCAAAAGTCTCCCAACCAAGGGCCAAATGATTTCAGAGCAGAATTCTACCAGAGCTTCAAAGAAGAGAGGATAACAATATTTTTCAAACTATTTGATAACATATAAATGGAAGCAACATGACCAAACTCCTTTTGTAAGACTGTAGTCACCTTGATAAATCCTCAAAGACCCAAAAAAAGAAAGAGAACTTCAGACCAATCACTCTTAAAATACTCAAATAAAATACTCACAAACTAAATCCAAGAACATTTTAAAGATATCCTCCACCATGACCAAGTAGGCTCCATCCCATGCATGCAGCAGTGGTTAAATACATGGAATCCATCATATAAATAAATTGAAAAAAAATACAACCACACAATTGTTTCCTTAAATGCTGCAAAAGCATTTGACAATATCCAACACTTATTCTTGTTTAAAGTCTCAAAGAGACCAAGGATATAAGGCACATACCTAAAAACAGTGAAGGCAACACACAGCAATCCTATAGCTAACATCAAACTGAATGGAAATAAAGTTAAATCAATTCCACTGAACTCAGGGACAAGGCAAGGCTACCCACTCTCTCCAAAGCTCTTCAATATAGTATATGAAGTCCTATCTAGAGAATAAGACAACTAAAGGAGTTTAAGGAAATACAAATTGAAAAGGAGGAAGTCATAGTATCACTATTCACAGATGAAATGACAGTATACATAACTGTCCCCAAAAGTTCTACCAGGGAACGCCTACAATTGAAAAACACTTCAGCAAAGTGGCTGGATACAAAGTTAACAAAAAATCAGTAGCACTCCTGTATACAAAAGACAAACTGCCTGAGAAAGAATTAGGAAACAACACCTCTGGACACTTGATGATTTCAGACAAAAAAAAAAAAAAAAAAAAAAATGGCAATCTTTATCAAATGGTTTTGGTATAACTGCAAGTTTAAAACCTATAAAAAAAAAAAACCTTAAAGCCTCTGAAAAAAGAAATTGAAGAAGATAACAAAAGATAGAAAGATCTCTCATGCTCATGGATCAGTAGGATCAACATAGTAAAAATTGCCATATTACCAAAAACATTCTACAGATTCAATGATATCCCCATCAAAATATCAACACAACTCCTTACAAACCTTGAAAGAATAATTCTCAGCTTCAGAACTGAAAAAAAAAAAAAAAAAAAAAAAACAGAATTGCTAAAAAATCCTGTAAAATAACAGATCTTCAGGAAGTTTCTCCATCCCTTATCTCAAACTATACTATAAATAGTATAAAGCAACAGTAATAAAAACAGCATGGTACTATTACAGAAACAAACTGGTAAATCAATGAAATTGAAGCAAAGGCTCATAAATAAACCCACAAACTGATGGACACTTGATTTTTGACAAAAAAGCCAAAATCATGCAATGAAAAAATGGCAACATCTTCAACAAATGGTACTGGTATTACTGGAAGTCTACATGTAGAAAATAAAAATAAATCCATATTTACCATCCCGCACTAAACTAAAGTCCAAGGTGAAAAAGACTTCCAAAATAAAACCAGACACACACTAAATCAGTTAGAAGAAAAATTGGGGAAAACCCTGGATCACATTGGCATAGAAGATAACTTCCTGAACAGAACACCAAGAGCACTAGCTCTAAGATCAACAATTAATAAATAGATCTCATGAAACTAAAACTTTCTATAAATCAAAGAATTCTGTCAATAGAATAAATCAACAGCCCACAGCCTGGGAAAAGATCCTCACCAACCCTATATATAGCAGAGAGGGATAGTAAACAAGATATATAAAGAGCTCAAGAAATTAAACTCCAACAAATTATTTTAAAACTGGGGTACAGAACTAAACAGAGAATTCTCCACAGAGGTATATCAGATGGTGGGAAAACATTTAAATAAATGCTAAATATCAATAGTCCTCAAGGAAATGCAAGTCAAAATGACTTTGATATTCCATCAGAATGGCTAAGATCAAAACGTGAAGAGACAGCACATGCTAGTGAGGATGTGACTCCTCCATTGATGCAAAAACACATTAGAAATTGCTGGTGAGAGTGCAACACTTATATGACCACATTAGAAATCATTTCTGATGCAAAAGATGTTCATTCAAAGGCAATTGCTCAAATAGTCACTACATAAACAAAGACTCAGATATATCATTGAAACCTGGGCATACAGACAAAAGATGTTCATTTACACCATTCAACAAATACATTTGTTAAAAACAGGGAAATGTTAAATTTTCAGCAAATGCAATTCATAAAAGATTATTCAGACTCTGGAAGCAACATACATGTCTCTCAATGAAACAAGGGTTACAGAAATTGTGGTACATTTACATCTTTCAATGTTATTCCTGAATGTCTTTTAAAAACACCAATCAACAGACAATTTTCATCTAGGAAATGGAATGGAACTAGAAAAGATTATTCTGAGTGAGGTATACCAGAATCAGAAAGACATGCATGGTATATGATTTGAATCTAAAATATCACACAAATAACCTCTAGCTTAATTTTCCATTGAGTCTATTGTCCACTGAAATCCTATCACATGGACGTCCTCTGTCTGCATTAATCTCAATACTCTGATCTTCTAGGTCCTCGCACAACAGCTGATGAATCTCTGTGTACAGCTTTGTAATGCCTTTGCCATCTTAGATCCTGATGTTTTCCACAGTCCTTAAAAAGAGAACATTCCAAGATTCTGTCCAGCAGCATATAAGTTTTTGTTCTAATTTGCTACTTTGTTGTTGTGACTAAATCCTCTAACTAAAAGAATCTCAGGTCATGAGTAGGTTTACTCATTTAGTTTGGTACTGTCAGATCACAGTCCATCATTTTGGGAGCTTAGCATAGAAAGTCACGCTTGAAGAAAATTAAGGCAAAAGCCTTAATAAAGTCTGGGATTCATTAACACAGGAGAACCACAACAATCTGAGATTAATAATTATTAAATGGGATCTCAAGAAACTGAAAAGAACACTATCAATAGAACAAAACAGCAGTCAATAGATTGGGAAAATTTCTACACCAACCCTATAGCAGAAAGAAAGGTAATATCCAAACTATACAAAGAACTTAAGAAATTAAACATCAACAAATCAAATAATCCAATTTAAAAATGGGGTTCAGAGCTAAACTGAGAAGCCACCAGAGAGGAATCTCAAAAGGCATAGAAGCACTTAAAGAAATGATCAAAGTCCTTGGACATCAGACAAATGGAAATCAAAACAACTCTAAGATTCCATCTTACCCCACTCAAACTCAAGTGACAACACATTCTGGTGTGGATGTGGAGAAAAGGGAATTTTCTTCCACTGTTGATGGGAGTGTAAACTTGTACAACTTCTCTAAAATCAATCTGGTGTATTCTCAGAAAACTGGGAAGAGTTCTACCTCAATACCAAGCTATACCACTACAGGGAATATATCCAAAAGATGGTCCATTATAGAATAAGGATATTTGTTCTACTATGTTCATACATGTTTTATTCATAACAGCCAGAAACTGAGGAATGGATAAAGAACTTCTAGTACATTCACACAATGGAATACTCCTCAGTTATTAAAAATAAGAAATCATGAAATTCATGCAAATGGATCGAACTAGAAAAGATCATCCTGAGAGAAGTAACCCAAACACAGAAAAAAAAAAACATACTGCTTATAAGCAGATATTAGACCTATAGTACATGATAAGTATACTATAATCCACACACCCATAAAAGCTAAGTAACAAGAAGGGTCCATGGGAGATTGGCAGAATGTTACTCAGAATAAAAAACAGAACAGACAGCAGAAGTGGATGAAGAGAGGGAACTGGGCAGAAGTTAGAATGGGGAGGAAAACAAATGTGGGTATCAGATGTGGGTAGAATTATAGTAGGAGGTGAGAGGGCTGGGAACAAGAATGGAAACTGAGGGGGTTTCTCTTTGGAGTCATTTGACATGGAAGGTTCCTGAGAGGACCTGGGTGTGACTCTATCTGAGACTCCTAATGGAGGGTCAGGGGAAAAGAGACATGGAAAATGAAATGACCACCTCCTAGCCAGACAGCACTAGTGTAGAGAGGGAACAACTGAACCACAAAACACATGATCCAAAAATTACCCTGCCTACTACAAGTTTAGCTATAATGAGGGAACAAAGATTGAAAGTCCAAACAGTAATTGAGCCAACCTGAGACCCACCTTACACTAGACAGCCAGCCAATGAAACTGTAAATGTTGCTTTGCTGTACTTGTAGAAAGAGCCTAAACATACCTGTTATCTCAGAGGCTCCAACTAGCAGCCAATGGAGACTTATGCTGGAACTTGCAAGTAAGCATGGGCTGGATCTCTGGGGTTCTAATGGAAGTATTGGGGGAAAAATGGAAAAACCTGAAGGGGATAGGAAGCCACAAGAAGACCAACAGAGACAAGTAACCGAGATCCGGGGTAGGGTTTACAGAAAATGAGACATTAACTAAGGAGCATGATGCATGTTCAAGGCATAGGTCTCTTGAAATTATCTGTACAATGGGCAGCTTGGTCAATGTGGGTTGAGTGGTAAGTGGAGGGCACTGTTTCTAATAGGAACTCTACTGCCCGCTTTTAGATAATCTCCCCCTGTCAGGCGTACCTTGCCTGGCCTTAGTGGATGAAGATATGCTCAGTCCTGATGTGACTTGATGTGATGCAATAGGGTGACACAGGGAGAGTAGGGCCCCATTTTTCTTGGGGAGGAAGGAAGAAGGGTGAGGGTGGACTGAGAGTAGGGGAAGGAGGGATAGCCTTTGGATGTAAAGCCAAAAAAATAATTTCTTTAAAAAAATTAAAATACTTAGAAAGAGAGAGAGAGAGAGTGGGCTTGAGAGGGGATAAGGGAGGAGGCTGTAGCTGGGATACAAAACGAATATAATAAATAAAAGTAAAACAAAAGAATAATATTAATACATTCTCTGAAAAATCCAGAGTGAAAACTGGCAACAGGACCTTGACCATCAAATTAGAATGGTCAAAATAAACCCCCAAAAGTGTCATCAAGTCTTCATATATCGGTCATAGCCTAAGAACACAGTCATATTACAAACATATAACATGCTTTTATGAAATAAATCTCATTGTTGTGGCATTACCTATCACCTCTAGAATATTCTCTTACAAGGCAGAACTTCAGCATGATGTGCCATATAGTAACAAATGAGAACATAAAGAAGCATGTAAGTTTAAACAATACATACATACACACATACATTCTATTAAGCATTTTAACATTAACATTGGTAAAATATGTTGACAAAACAGAACACATTGGGGGTACATCTTCCATCTTTGCACATCAGAAAGCTGACACATGAGAATCAAGAATTCAAATGTAGCCTTGACTAATTACTAACATTCAAGCCAGGTATGAAAATGAACATCACCATCTAAGAAATCAGTCCCCAATTTTACCTCTACGTTAATTAATTTTTAGATCATGATCAGTATGAGAAATATTTGAGGCCAAAATTACCACACAAATGACCTCTAGCTTATTTTTTCATGGAGCCTATTTTCCACTGAAATCCTATGACCTCCACTTCCTCTATATGTACTACACTCAACATACTGAACTTCCAGGTCCTACAGGAAGAGCCAATTAAGCTTTGGATTTTGCCATCTCAAGTTCTGATATTTTACACATTCCTAAAAAAGAGAACATTCTGAGGTCTGTCAGGAGCAAAGTCACTTTGGAATACTTTTTTTTTTTCTCCTAAAATGCTACCGTGCTACTGTGATTGAATCCCCTAACCACAAACATCTCAGGTCATGAATTGGTTTGCTTATTTGGTCAAGTCAGATAAAACTCCATCATTTTTGAAGCTGAGGAAACTCAAATTTCATGAAAACTTAGGCAAAAACCATGGCAATTATTGTTTCCTGCCTTGCTCTCTTGTTTCTTCATCATTTTGTGCTTAGCTAGCTTTCTTATCCAACCCTGGGCTGCTTGCTCAGGGATACTGCCACCCTCAATTTAAAAGCCTTCTATAGAAATCATCAGTCAACACAATCTCTCACATACATAGAAAACAGCCATTTTCTCATTACTTTATTTATTTATTTATTTTTAGTTTATATCCTGCTTGCAGCTCTGTACATCCTCTTTTCCTGGTATCATCCTCCCACCCTCTTCCCCTACTCCTCTTCCTCTTCTTCTCAGGCAAAGGGAGCCTCCCCATACCATCTCTCCTCAACACATCAAGTTACATATGAACTAAGTGCATCCTTCCCTGAGGCCAGACAATGAAGCCCAGCTAGGCAAAGTGATTCATAAACAAGCAGCTGTGTCCATGTCACTAGTGCCCCCCCCATTTCAAAGGCTAGGTGACCAACATGAAGACATGTTGGATATGTGTAGGGTGCCTAAGTCCACCATCAACCATTTTATGATGGAATGCTACCAGCTAATCAATTTACCATGGAAAAAATAACTCAGAATTTTAAGCAGGATTATGAAGAAGTATTACACATAGAGACAAATATGACTTCTGTACTTACTTTACAACACAACAATGAAAATTGTGCACAATTTTTGTGAAAGAACACAGCAAAAATTCCAAGAACATAAGCCCCAAAATATAGTCAAGATTTCTTCAAGATACCTAAGGAAACTCAACCCAGAAAAATTTGAAGTAGACATATGTTACCTCTGATTGTATACATATAGAAATTAAATAAACAGAAATGTAATGACTCCCACAAAAATAACCCAATTAACCCCTACACTATTCTAGATACAACTGATCTTTTCTTTTAAAGTCCCCATGCTCTAGACCTCTCTCTGTAAATGGAGGTCACCAGAAAGGTGGGCTATTGGGCTGTAGGTCATTCCCCCTAGTGATTTCAGGCAAACCCAGTCCTACTGATTCCCATAAACAAAGCAATGTTAAACAGTAATTTTATGTCTTGTTATTGCCATATGTATTCCAGCACAAGATGTGAAATCTGTCCTATGTAACTGCATAACACCATATACACTTGAGACACCTCTGCAGCTCAGAAACGACTTTTAACCCTGGAAGTGAGTTCCTTAGGCCACAACATTCTGGCTGCTGTTATTGGAAAGATAAAAGGATGCTAATCAAATACTCATGAAGTTTCATCTACATTTCTTCCTTGACATCATTTTGTAACCTATTTGTAAAACTGAAATATTTTTCACAAAAAAATTAATTAGGAAACAATGTTTAAAACTTCCAGAAATCTGACCTTCATTTTTTTCCAAACTGTCTTCCTACTGCACACACAATAGACAGCTCATTATATGTCTCAAATGGGTAATTTTTAAAACTCTGCTGTGTACAGACTTTAACTTAAGAATTTAGAAATTTTAACCAAGAGAAAGGCAAAGTCATACATCTGGGGAGCAATAGACTGGAATCAATGTGACCTGAGCCAACAAAGGTTGTCTCAGAAATATTTTTCCAAAAGGCTGAAAATGCAGCCATTACAGAATTAATATCCACAACCAGGAAGAAAGAATGCCACACACAATTAAATGGTTAATTAAAAGAGTTCTCTTTAATAGTAGCATGTGTCCAGTTCTAGTTAATGGTATATGAGAAGTCAGCCTAAAGCTGATTTTGTACTCCATACATGCAGGCCTCCTTAAGTCTCTTTTAGGATCCAGGTTATATATTAAACAGTTTCAATATGGGCTAGAGAGTTCAAGTTGAGAAACTGAGTCAATTGGAAGATTTACACACCAAAAATATTCTTAGAATGATTTCTGTAATCCACTCCTCTACTACAGTAGGTCATTATTCAGTGACATGGTATAAGTAAGAGGTCTCAGAGGTTTAAAATATTAGGAAAAGTAAAAGGTAGAAAATGCAAAAGCTAGGGTGGGAAGGTTTTGCATGAGCTATATCTTATACGAAGTAAGCTTCTTAAGAAGAATAGCACCTTGTACACTACTTCCTGGGGAGAAATGGAAGGAAACAGGAGACATCTATGAATTGATCAGACACTCTCATAAAATGGGATAAAATCATGAGTATAATAAAACAACGCTGTGCAAGAGGAACATAGGATCTCAACAACATTATTTACCAAGACCACAGTGACTTTGGAAATGATGAGGGAAACTCCATGTGTTGGAAAGAGTTGGGTTTTGAGAATCTGAAGGAAACCCTCCTCAAATGTCCCAACCCTGCAGCTCACCCTATTTCTGGTTTTAGAAAAGGAACACTGCTTTATTTTAAATACCTCAGAATTTTGGGGAAATCTCCCAAAGTGCAGACCACAGGTTCTATTAGCTCTGCCAAGCATATTTGAGGAGTGTGAGAAGTTAGGTGATTCTACATACATGAAACTTGTTTGATTAGAGCAGCCCTCAACACAACAGTGTTTTCCCTGTTCAATTGGTTTTAACCAGATGTCTTCTCCATGTGACAGAGCTAGGCTTTTCTCAAGAAGAAAACTGCAACTTTATGACACACCAGTCTTTAATCTTGGCTGTGAGTCTATAATGGCAATTAAGCAGCTTGTTAGATGTGTCTTCTTTGACATGGAGATGGGCCAATGGTTGCTATGAATCAGGGCTGTCTCCCTGGTTATGACTGGAGACAAATTTGTTGACTATTCTCTTGAGCAAACATGTATTTCCTAGCATCCTAATCTCGAACAGGCCTGCTTGGAATGCTACTTATCTACTTAGCCCTTAGCTAAATTCTACTTGATGTGACTTCCTTTCACCAAGTATTGGTAAATCCCTTACATGAACAATTCTACCCATTTACATCACAGTTTTACAATGAAGTGCTACTCAACACGTACATTATTTTCAACCTCCACAAAATTTACTCCAAAGGAATCTTATACCTGAATGTTAAATGCCAAGGTCAGAACTTGGAAAAGATACTAGAAACTAGGCCCCTCTGAGTTTGCATCCTACCAAGGACATTTCTATGTTCAAGCCCCTACTGCAAATACTTTGTGAACATGAAGTCCCACTGTGTGTAACGAGGTGGACTCAAGAGCTCAACCTTCTCCAAGCAGCTCTTCTATTTTGCTCTTCCATTTTACTAGCAAGATTAAACTAACTTCACATCCCCAAGCATGCAGTGCAATTTCCCACTCAAACCCTTGAAACATTTTTCTGATTATCAGTTAACTGGTTAAAATTGCTGTTATCTTAACCAAGGTGCCTAAATCGTAAAAATATATCACTTACCAAGCCCTACTTTACTATGGACAGAGGACACACTTCTTTGCTCCCTTTTCACTTTGAGCTCTGGACCAAATGTCAAGAGATATAAATTAAGGGCCTTGGATTCCAGACCAAAGTTCTTGGAAAAAGGTTAAAGACCTTGAGCTCAGTATCCTAGATCAGCAGAGTTCTGACAGAAACTCCCTTTCTTAATCCACAATACTAAAATTTGATTGGATGACCCCAACACTCGCCAAGGGGCCCCCGCCTTGTGGAGTTAACCCTTTAAATATACAATAAAGCTTACCATGGGGCACCATACAGATCCTGAACTGGCCGCCTCCCTGAGCTCAGAAAATACAGCTTTCATTTTAACTTTCTGTTTCTTGGCTTCCAACTGGAACCCATTATAGTAAAGATATTCAGATGAACGAGCTGTGGTCACAGCTCGGACAGGTATCATTAAGTTGGCGGATTATGGCTGCCGGTTCCCATCCAGCTCCAGGAAGGACCCTACAAGGCAGCTCCTTATGTTAAGCCTCCTGCTCCAAAAGGAAAAAAAAAAAAAAAAAAAAAAAAAAAAACAGGTAATTTTCTGATGTTATGTGGAATTATAGGGGTCTCTGCTCACTTAATTCCAAAAGAGTACTCTTTTCTTCTCTATAGTAAAACTAAAGTTTGGAGCTGGAGAGGTGGCTCAGCAGACACAAACACTCTCTTTTCCTTCAGAGGTTCTGAGTTCAATTCCGGGCAACCACATGGCGGCTCACAACCATCTATATTGAGATCTGTTGCCCTCTTCTGGCATGCAGGCGCACATGCAGGCATAACATTAATAAAATAAATAAAAGTAAAAAAACAACAAAAAATAGTTTGAATAATATTCACAATAGAAATAAATATGTAATGTTATGCACTATTTATACATTAACTATATAATACATTAAGTATATAAAACTGATATTTTAAAATGTTAAGTGTTTAAACATGTTTTCCCAATAAAAATAAAAGTTTTACCATCTAAGGCAGGTTAGCTGATCAGAACAAAACTAAGAAAAGTGTCACTTGTCTAAGACTATTACATTTTTATTCAACTGTAATTTATTGTCATCATTTCAATTCAATCAAAACAAGTCAGTATGTTTCTTAACTCATTTTCACCTCATGCAGTATGACTCATTGGCAGAAAGCTCTCCTACTGTCAAAATAAACCAACTTTTTCCATTTTTATAGTATACTATAAAAGCATATTTGCTTTTTATTTCTGTAACAACTCTTGCGCTAAAAAGCCTGATATTATATTTTTCCTTCTCCACATATTAAATAAAACTATGTTACAAAAATTCTTTGAAAGTGATTGCTTCACCTAGGTTGTGCTGTTTCTGCCCTTCATTTTCTATTGTGAACTATAAGGTAGACAAGATGACTGAAGCTCTCCTACCCAATGGACAAATGGGAATGTAGCAAGATTGAAATCAGAGAGAGAGAGAAGTTTGTTGATTTGACACTACCATACTGATTTGACTACCATACTGTCCTCCTGGCCTCAACAAATGAGGAATTAGATTATTTTAAAAGTCATGCCACCACAAATACAAATGTAATAAGCATGAGAATTCAGATACTTCTTTAAAACTAATCAAAATACATGAAAATTTACTGAGAAGACTGTTGGGATCAATCACAACTCTGTCATTTTATGAGAGCTCTGTGCAATGCAGGCACATATAACATGGATACTAGGAGAATGTGTGAAAACATGGTATATTGTGTTGTTTTTGGAAATGAGGGGGTGTGGGTATAGGTAATATCTGCATATAAATCAGATTATATACACTAAATACTTGCAGTTTTACATTGACTATAACAATACAACTTGATGTTACCTAATTTTAGTTTGTATACACAGGAAGTCCCAAATTCAAGAGTTTATTTTGTATGCTAATAGAAGATCCCATATCACATTCAAATTTGTTGTTCAATTCTGGACCATGTTTTATTTTCACTTTTTGTCTTCTTAAATTATACTTGGTGGGATAGCTTTTCTGATAACAATGCATTTTGTGCCAGTAAACTATATACTGAAGTCATCTTTCTATAGCTGTGTAAATTATTTCATATCACTTTCAATTTTATATACTAACTGTAGGTTGCTAAACAAATTATTATGTAGGATAATATCTGTGGCAAGCCATGGCTATTAGGCTATTAAGTTGCCGCGCCTAAAAGATGGCGCCTGCCGGATGTACTGACTGCTGATAAACAAGTCCGTATTTGGTCAAGACGAGCGTGGCACTGGCCCATTGGCTGCCTGCTGCAGGTCTGATGAGTAAGCGTGGTTGGCTGTGATTGGCTGATGTGGTTGCCTATCTAATTGGGAAGGACCCTGGGTATGGGGGGAGAAGAAGCTTACAAAGGCCTGAATAAACTGCTTGAGGAAGAGCTGGTGGTTGCATCTTCCTTGCTGGACGAGACAGGCGCGACAAATATCTACACTTTTATACTGTAATAAACAACACCAATGGAATGATGTATTTAAAAAACAAAGAAGTTGGTTATTTTCTATTTCAATATGAATTCAACTGAATATAAAGAAAATTTCTATGAATTTCTAAGAGGAAAGCTGATTCCAAAACTATATCCCATGAAAAACAAAACAGAATTCCAAATACATGGGCAACTGTGACCTCAAAACATATCTCAGAGCTACAACTATCAAGAATGTGTACAACAGTTGTGACAAAAGTAGGAGATGAAGAGAAAAAGCCAAAATCATAAGCCTAAAAATATATTCAAATTTTCCTCAAAAGACCCAAGGAAGCTCTGCCAGGAAAAATGTGTACTTGACCATATGTACTTTTGGTTATATGTGTACAGAAATTAAATACACACAGACTTCAAAACTCTTACAAAAGCAACTCAAACTGACTGCTAACATACATTTCTGACCCACTAGCTACTGTAGATGGATCTTCTAAAAAGAGAGGCCACATGCTCTATGCTCTGGAGATCTCTGTGGAAAAAAAAAAGTGATCAAAAATGTGGGCTACAATTCTCCAGCTGCTCATGACTTCTTGTGGTTTCAAGCAAATCCAGCCCCACTGAAAGCCACACACAAACCAATGTGGTCAGTGTTTTCATGTTTGCTTACTCCCACATGGATTGTGCCATAAGATATGGAATCTGCCTTATCCACCTCCCCAACACCATGCACACCTTAAAAACCTCTGCATCTCAGAAATTCCTTTTGTGTCCTGAAATTAAATTTTCTGGAATCATACCACTGTGGTTGAAAGCAGCAAAAAGATAAAAAGATTCCAAATGAAATTGCTGAAGAATGCACATCACCCCCTTTCTACCAGCTTCAAAACTATTTATAAAATTTGGCCACAAAACTGAATGTGAAATGCAAGGTCATCAGTTTTCCACTCTGTCTTCCCACCACACACCAAAAGCAATGTGTGTGTGTGCACACTGGATAGTGATATTTTACTCATCACAGCTTTAAACTGCCAGGGCTGCAGAGGAATTTTCCCATGCCCCCGCCACCACCCCCAAGCAATCCACACTCAAGGGAGAGTCAGAGAACATGGACCATTCCCCAAGTCACCAAATACATCAACAGAACAACAGTTGACCTCCATTCTCAGCACCACCATATCAGACTCTGAGAACTTAGCAGACCTATTCCTCCTGCTTTTAAGACAGTGGGCACACACTCACCATTGCATGGTTTGTGGTCTCTCTCACAGTTCTCTTCAGCTACATCAGAAAAAAATCCTGGAAAGAAACTATGAGATACTTCCCACTGGTGCTGCTGACTGGCAGGTCTGCCCAAGGTCCCTCATTTCCTTTGACCACCTGGCTAGGCCTTAGGACAGTAGCAGCTCCTCTACTGGAGGATCAGATCAAATGACTCAGAGAGCTGAGGCTTTCCCAGCAGGGCCCTTCTACCTTAGGGGCAGACAGAGCCCTACTCTAAGAAATATGTATTTTATTACAACTTTCCAGTCTCCAGGACACAAGGAGACAGTTCCTCTTCCAAGTCACAGGGTCCTTTGTGTGCATGTTCCAACACACAATCAATGTTCAGTGCAGCTATCTCTACCTCATAGCTGAGAAATCCCAAAGCCAAACAAGTCAAAGTCAAACAGTAACAATAATTATAGCAAAAAAAGTGACCATGAATTTGAAAGTAAGGAGTGGTAAATGGGAAATGAATGAAAAAAAAAGAAAAAAAAAAAAGGCAAGGACATGGATGATTTTAGGTATGCTACTGTAGAAATTTTATTATATATAAAAGGGACAGAATAGCCAGAGACAGGGATATCTGGGAGAGTCCAGAGGGGACATGACTGTGAGCCTTGTGAGGAAATGGAGGAGAGGAGAGGGGAAAGCCAGACCAGGAGGCTAGGATATTAAATAATAGATGAAAAAGACCAGGTAAGCAAAATACTTGTATTATATAAGGAAGACCATCCAGGGGAAGGGGAACTCAGCTGCTGGGCTAGAAGGCTGGGCATGGGAGAACCAGCAACTGGAGAAGCTTTGATTTGTTAAATGGATATCTCAACCACTTGTCCCAGCATTTGAGACTTAATAGTAGGTGTTGGGAGCCGTGACTCAGCGGCCTGCTTTGATATTTAAATCTCAGCGGAGAGATGGCTTTTAGCAGGTCTTTACTAATGGCAGAGGAGAATTTGCAAGTCCATCTCCTTTTGTTTGTGACAAGAGGTGGGACAGCTGGTGAGGGTTACACCTCTTCCTCAGGCTCCTTGTGCAAATTAACCTATTGTTCTGAGATGTTTTACTGGCTAAAGTAACTCCTCAAAGAATAAAGTGGTCAGAAGGCTGGAGGCAGAGGATGAGGCAACACTTGAGACTTGCTGCTTGCTGCAGCAATCTGCCTTTTGCTATGGCTGTCGAGTCTGGACCTTTAAAAAGTTTCCTGTGTGCTGTGTGTTTATTTTATTAATTTTAATCCTCACACCCGACTCAAGAACCGTTCGACTCTGCCCGGCTGGCCCCGGCAGATTGGCGCCCGGACGTGGGACTTGAGATACAGGGATTCAGTGAAGGACACCGCTGTTTGGCTGGCGAGCTCGCATTAAATAGAAGGGGAGCGGTGAGTAAATCCCAGAATAAAAATGGGACAAGGCATTAGCCTAATGTTTTCTTTATGGAACTTAATTAAAGGTAGTCTGTATAAGCAACAGGAAACTGAGAAAGCTAAACTTTCAGGCTCAGAGAGAAGGAGGTTAGAAAGATGGCAGGCTTCAAGAGAAAATGTTATTATACCATCAGCTCCTCCAGAGGAGTTGTATTGTCCTTCTGATGACAATAATTTTTTGCCAGAAGGAGACTTTGAGGAAGACTTGCAACCTAATGAGGTTGCAGAGTTGGAGGAAGAACCACATCAGCACTATTCTGAGAGATACCCTCCAATTCAGGCTATGCATGTTAAAAAGCGTAAGCCTTGGCAAAAAGAAATTAAAAGACTGGAGTATGGCTTGGAGGAAATAAACAGAAAAATTGGAGCATTAACTACTAGGGAAAATGAGGCTCAATCTCGTACTCCAACTCCATCTTTGGTGGAAGGCTTAGGCCCTCCTCCTGGGAATGCTACAGATTCAATGGCCCAGAAGGCAAGGGGACCTTTCCCTTTGTCCACTGTACGAACATCTGTATCTGCTTTACAAGCTTCTTTACAAGAAGCCAGGCAGAATGGAGAAGACGTATCTGAGTTTTATAGTTTTACAGTTCTAGAGCAACCCGATGGACAAGGTAATATGGTGAGAGTCCATGCTCCTATACCTTTTAAACAGATAAGAGAATTAAAATCTGCATGCTCCCAATATGGACCTACAGAGCCTTTTACCCTGGCTCTGCTGAAATCCATGTCTACTGAGGCTCTCTGCCCAGGGGACTGGAAACAGTTAGCAAGAGCATGCTTATCAGGAGGAGATAATCTATTATGGAAGTCAGATTTTGCAGAGCATTGTCAAGCTACAGCTGAACTTAATCGAGCTCAGCAAATTCCTATAACTTATGACATGCTTGCTGGAGAAGGAATCTACAAGGAAATAGGACAACAATTGGATTTTGATGTGGCCGTTTATGCTCAGGTCAATACTGCTGCCCGGAGGGCCTGGAATAAGCTTCCACAAGCAGGTAGACAGGTGGAGGATTTGTCTAAAATCTGTCAGGGACCTGATAAATTATTTCAAGATTTTGTGGCAAGATTAATGCAAGCAGCAAACAGACTTATAAGTGATAAAAAGTCTGGATTGTTATTAGTAAAACAATTGGCTTATGAGAATGCTAACAGTGCTTGCCAAGCAGCCTTGAGACCAAAGGCCAAGGATTGGGGTACTACGTTACAGACAATAGTACTCATCCAAATAATTAGGTTAATAACAGCTAAAATTCAAAGCTCTCTGGCTGCAAGGTATTTGTCAGTTCTTTCTGGTAAGGGTCCGCCAATTTATTGAAACTTCAACTAAAATAATCAACTGGGCTTTGTTTGTTACGGCGTAAATTGGCTAAGACCCCATTTAAAATTAACAACAGGAACTAAAACCACTTTTTGACATTTTAAAAGGAGAGGCTAATCCTTTGTCAAAAAAGGAAACTTACCAAAAAAGCTCGTGATGCTTTGCAAAAGATAGAATTAGCTATTTAAAAGCAGCATGTTCAATATATTGATTATTCAAAAGAATGGGGCGCATATATTTTGGCTACTGTTCATACTCCAACTGCTGTATTGTGAAAAAAGGACCATTATTATGGTTGCACCTGCCTGTATCTCCTGTTCGAGTTTTGACACCATATTATAAAGCAGTGGCTAGTTTAGTTCAAATGGCTCGCTCAAAATCTCGTAAATATTTTGGTAGAGAGCCCTCCTTAATTGGAGTCCCTTTTACCAAACAACAAGTAGATTGGTTATTTCAAAATGTAGATTGTTGGGCGAACAATTGACACTTTTTCAGGATTTATCACGACAACTCCCTAAACAGGGAAAGCCATCAATCATGTTATAAGTCATTGCTTAAAGTGTCTTGCTGCCATGTAATTTCCAGGGCCAAAATATTATAAAGCGAGCCCATGGATCTCTTAAGAACCAATTGCAAAAAATAAAAAAGGGGGGAGTCATATCCCCAAATATTAATCATGCTCTCTTTATTTTAAATTTTTTGAATGTAGATACACAAGGCCGTTCTGCGGCTGATCGATTGTGGCATCCTAAAACTGAAGATAATTTTGCCCAAGTAAAATGGAAAGATCCAATTACTGGAATATGGCAGGGCCCCGACCCTGTATTAATATGGGGAAGAGGGCATGTTTGTGTTTTTCCACAGGATGCAGAGGGAGCCAGGTGGATCCCAGAGAGGCTGGTATGGTTTGCAATTGTTCCCCAGAAAGAAGATGTTCCCGCTGCAGACAACCATAAACTCTGCCCTGACCTAGACTAAAAAGCTGCGTTATACCTGAGCTCCTGACCCCGCTTTTGTTTCATTCTGCTCCTGGGAGAAGACATCATGAAGAAAAACCTCTTATATAATAACCTGGACCTGACTGTTTTGCTACAAACTTCAACAAAATCAAGAGAAAACTGTGAAATTTTAATCTGGCTCTGGTTTTCAGCAGAGCAAAACAGACTTGCTTCAGGAACTCTTGGGGGGGGGGGCCTGTAACTGCCTATGTAAATTCTCCTTTTGTTTTGCTGCTTTGAGATGTTAAGCTTTCAAATGGTTCTTTTTACTCGACAGCCTTTTGCTGTGGTTCCTCTAAATGTTTCTCAGACTTGGTAATTTGCACCGGGAGTCACCTGCTAGTAACTTTTGGAGTGTTACTTTGGACTTGGCTCCTATCAGTGACAACTAAAATCTGCCTGAAGGCCTTTTGGTGTGTCAAAGCTGAGCTGATCTGCACAAGATCATATCACAGTGTCCACCCTAGCAGAGGTTGGTAGTCAAAGACGGGTAAGTTTTCTCTGGGGTGTATGAAAATTCATGTACAAATATTGACCCAAAAATGGGGACATAAATAAAAAAATATATACCTTTCGAGAGAAACAACCTAAGACAGGCACAATCTTCTGCTCCATAACTATTAAGTTATGGCCAATTTTAATAATATAAAAAAGGGGGACATGTCGGGAGCCTTGACTCAGCGGCCTGCTTTGATATTTAAATCTCAGCGGAGAGATGGCTTTTAGCAGGTCTTTACTAATGGCAGAGGAGAACTTGCAAGTCCATCTCCTTTTGTTTGTGACAAGAGGTGGGACAGCTGGTGAGGGTTACACCTCTTCCTCAGGCTCCTTGTGCAAATTAACCTATTGTTCTGAGATGTTTTACTGGCTAAAGTAACTCCTCAAAGAATAAAGTGGTCAGAAGGCTGGAGGCAGAGGATGAGGCAACACTTGAGACTTGCTGCTTGCTGCAGCAATCTGCCTTTTGCTATGGCTGTCGAGTCTGGACCTTTAAAAAGTTTCCTGTGTGCTGTGTGTTTATTTTATTAATTTTAATCCTCACACCCGACTCAAGAACCGTTCGACTCTGCCCGGCTGGCCCCGGCAAGTAGGGAAGAATGAGGCAGTTGAAATGATTCAACTATAATCTCTAAAATTGTTTAAAAAATTTGAAACAGGTTTCATGCCCAATAGTTTTCTAGGACTAGACCCGCATATCAGAGCTGACAAAGTATTATGCACTCGTTTTCTCTTGGGATGAGCCATTGTTAGAATAATAATTTAATTCATGTTAGGCTTGGCCACTCCAGTTTGTCCAGGTCTTCTGTGTTTGTGGAACCAGTGTAACTACAGAAATTTGGCTTCTAGAAATAAGTTTAGTTCCTCTTCCGGAATCTTGATTTCCTTGGTCTGTGAACTCCAAGTAGAGCCAGTCTGGACTTTTCCTAATCATCTAAAATTGAATAACTGACACTTCTATCCAAGCAGGAAAGCTCTCACGACCCTTCTTCTCCACCCCTTGCTGTGTAATGAGGACACCAGCTTCAAAATTGTTCAGTGAACTCAATTCATACACAGGTGCCTCTTTATTTGTAATTGCCCACCCTACAAAAGCCAGGGATGTTTGAGAAACCTCATTCACTGGTCTCTTTTCCATTTCACTGACCAGGTTAAGGTCCAGCCTGAAATGAGTTGCAAGACACTGGGCCACAGAGGCAGGATTAGGTGTTCAAAGCAAGTCTTAAATATACAGCATGAAAAAAGGCTGAGTTTTGGGAGACATTGCCCTAAATAGAAACTAATCAGAAACACCTTCTTAAATAGGAATGAAATTCTTTTTTTAAAAAAAAATATTTACTTTAATTTTATTTTCAATGCATTAGTGGGAAGGTGTCAGATCTCTTGGAATTGGCATTGCATACAGTTGTGAGCTGTCACGTGGGTGATGGGAATTAAATCTAGGTCTTTTAGAAGAGGAGACAGTGCTCTTAACCACTGAGCCATCTCTCCAGTCCTAGGAATAAAATTCTTAATGACTGGGAAATGTTGGAGAAGAGAAACAAATAAAAGATTAGAGCAGTGATGCATAAAGAAAATAAAACTTAGTAAGTAATACCAACAATTGGCATTTTTAGAAAGATAAATATAATTAAAAAGAAACGTAGGTATACTGACTTTGAACAAAAACAGGCCCTTCTCTGGTAGAGCTAATGGCTTAGGTCAGATACTTTTTGACATTTATTCTACCTGCAGTGTTAGCTGCTGAGATTGGTAACCTGACATACAAAGCTCCCACCAACAGCTGAGTCTCAAATTTTTGAGCAGACATATACCTGTCTAGGAAGACTGTAAATAAATGCATAGGATAGACTTATTATAAATTCAATATTCACTGGCTCCATCTAAACTACCCAAATTGAACACTCACCAATCTGGTTTCACTCACATCCAATAGTTAATACATGCTAGAAATTTAAAAAAATCACCAACCCTGTGGGAATCATGTCCTTCTTCATAGGGTGACCCCTGCAGCTGACTGCCTTAAACTTTTGTCTTTGATCTAGCTATTGCTACCCTGTTTCACCCAGCAATTGTACATAATTGTTCTTCCTGTTCTCAACAGAAGGCAGAAACCATGCTCCACATGCAAATCATTTCACTGTAACTACAATGGACAGTATTACACTCCCAAACATGTTCCTGACTTTTAAGAAGGAAATCCATTTTATTCTCAAGACATGGATAACTTAGTGAAAGTTCACAAGTCCTAGGCCCCAGTCTGTTACTGGCTATGCCAAAAATGTTAATGGATTTGAGAAAGAACTATACTATTCCCCTTATATGAAGGCTTCATGGAATGCCTTCACTATTCAGGTCAGCCATGAACACAAGTTTTGTTTTGTTTTTCCTTTTCAAAGTGTTGTCAACAAGTATAGACTTGCCCCTGTGAAAAAACTATTCTTTTCTCAAAAAGACCACTGGACCTTTAGGTAAATGAATTTCAATTCAGAACATGGCTGGCTCTGGCAAGAAATCACATCCAAAGACTTTCTAGGTCTGTATGATCTGGTTGGAATACAGACACACTTTAATCCCAGGAGAAAGAGATAAGCAGATATTTGTGGACAAAACCAGCCAGGTATAGAGCAAGCTTCAGGAAAAGAAAACGTAGGTCTGGGTGTGGTGGTACAAACCTTTAATCCTAGCCCTCAGGAAACAGAAGCATGCAGATGTTTGAGTTCTAGTCATTTCTGCTCAGGCTGTTCAGCTGAGTCAGTGAGTTGAGAGGCAATGCAGTCAAGTTGAGCTTCCAGAATTCAGAAAAAGATTTACTGGGAGCCTTTTACAGACACAAGCTGAAGAGAGAAACTAGACACAGGTGAAGACAGACAGAGCCACAGAATTAGAAGCATCCAAAAGATTATAACATATTGCCAAAGTTAGTATGAGGTCAAGTGGAGCAATTCAGTCATAAACTATGAAAAGCCAGATTGATTCAGTCACCTTGGAGGGGAGTCTGAGCCAGAACAGCTGAGTTGAACAGGCCAGCAGGAATTCAGAAAGAACTAGAAAGGGTGAGCTTATTCAGCACTAAGTCTCATAGGATGAAAACATTCTAGGCCCAGATTGGATTGTATGGAGGCTAGAAGCTTGCAGCTCTAGGCTTAGGTTAGCAGATGAAGGCACTAGTCTCCTGGAGGACAATTACATCAGGGGAATAAAACTTACTTTAATACCTTTATGTCACCACAGGCTGTAATGTGGGTTGTGACCCTGTAAGACCCCCTTGAACAGCTTCGTAGAGGCCTGTAAGAGCATCGGCCTGGTAGCTGGTTGTAAATCACAGTTGTCTCTCTCCTTTGCTAGGGTTAGGGCCAAATTTCTGGACAAGCCCGGTCAACATGTGTATGCTAGCGTGCTAATCTCTTACAGGACTGGTTAGCATACTATTTACCTGTGGGGTGATTTAGAGTCAGCCCTCCCTTGGCTAAATTCTGTTTAGTATCACCTACTATTCCCCAAGCACTGGAAATCCTTTACATCATCAATTATACTCTTCCTCATCACAGCTTAATATTGGAGTGCTATTCAACACACGAGATGCCGTTTACAACCCCCACAAAACTACCTCCGAATGGATCTCACACCTAAAGGTTAAATGCTAAGAGCAGAACTTGTCGAAGACATGAGAGAAACTGGAATAGCGAAGACAAACTGATGTACTCCGAGTCTGTCATCCCGCCACAAGGATGATTCTGCCCACAAACTCCTGCTGCAAATGCTTTGAGCAGATGCGGCTCCCGCACTGGAGTGACTCAGTTGCCACCACTGGGTCCAGCGAGCATCCAGGACAACAAGGTCCCTCCTCAGGGGCCGCCATTGACCAACCAGTCTTGGAAAAGACCCCAAACACCAGCTGCCACCGATCAGCCACCTTCTCCTCCCCGCTCTCACCAAGTCGCGATTCCGTGCTGAACCTGCAAAAAAGCTTTCCGGAAAGACACGCCCCATCTCATTATTGGCGGGTCCGGCCGGAGGCCCTGATTGGACAGAGAGACTTGAGTGACAGGAGCCCCTTCCTTAGGGTTAGGGTGTCTCCCTTAGGGTTAGAGTGTGCGGAAGGGACACAGCCCATTAGTCCCTGACCCCAGCTTCCAGTCCAGTCCAGAACGAGTCTTCGCCAGATCTGCACAGATTCACATTTCAGCAGCGCTAATGCATGTCCTCCTATAGTCTACAAGTCTGCCTGCACACCCAGCCTTGGAACAGCCTCGGGACCGCCCAGCCTTCCCACCCTGGCCACTCAGCCACTTGCTGCTCCCCTCTGTGGGAGGGAACCCTAGGTTCCCCAACTCAAGCTCTCAGGGCCTGCCTGAGCTCCCCAACAGCACTCAGAAGGTGGTTCTGCTTCTTCCTCCTGGAGAATCAGGCTTCCATAGCCCATTACTCAACTGCAGTGGAGATACCCATCTGTCCCACAAATGGAAGGGGTCCTAGAATATTAACAGGTAAGGAGAACTTTTTAAATTATTCATACATTTTATAATTAAAGAACAAAATACAAATCAAGGTGACTTCTCTATTAAATTGCCATGGTGTTTAAGAGCTTTAGCAGTAATATAGTAAGAATATAAAATATAAAAGGTAGGAATCACATACTCCAAGAACCTCATTCCTGTGAGATGATTAACATATCTAGAGAACATATTCAGTACAATCAAACAATTCTGACAAAAAGATTGCAGGATTCTTAAGTTGTGCTAAATCATACTCATCTTTGGTAGAATGTCTAGTTTATAGTGATTTACAAGTACTACAAAGGAATTTATTAGATTTTATAAATGACTCTCACAGGAGTTATATAGCCTTCTCAGAGAACAATATGAATTGTGTTTTGTAATAAATGCAAAATGCACACTTGGCAAAAACTATAAAAGCTGATAACAGAATTTTGGTTGGGACTGTGTGTTCCTTATATATTTCATTTCTTAATGTTATGAATATTTTTAATTTTTTATATTAATTAAAGTTTATTCACTTTGTATCCCAGCTGTAGCCCCCTCACTCAATCCCTCCCAGTCTCATCATCCTTCCCTCATTTCCATCCATGCCCCACTCCACCTGTCTTTTCTGAGACTGATGACTGATTGTCCAACCAAGGGCCATGCATGGAGATAACCGAGAACTTCTGCACAGATGTAGCCCACAGTAGCTCAGTATCTATGTGGGATCCATAGTGATGGAAACAGGGACCGTCTCTGACATGACTTAGTGTCTAGCTCTTTGATCACCTCCTCCTGAATAGGGAGCAGGCCATAGAGGAAGACAATACAGCCAGACCTGATAGGCTAGGGTCAGATGAAAGGGGAGGAGGACCTTCCCTATCAGAGAAATTTCAAGAAACAAGATTTGTGTTTTGTGGCTTCATACTGGGCTCAGATAACTGCACCTACATTTCACCTGGTACCTGTGAACACCCTGAGAGAAAAACAGTTAACAGATGACAAACTTTGTGGAGCAGTGTTTTTAGCAGTCATAGCAAAATGGGAAGGGAAACAAAACAAAACATCTGTATTAGTAAACATTCTCTAGCTGAACAGAACAAATGGAATGAATGTACATATGTAGAAAGTGAGTTTATTACAATGGCTCACAGGCTGTGTTCCAACTGGTCCAACAATGCCTAACTACCGATGGAAAGTTGAAAAACCCATGTTGCAGGATTATTTAGTTATACTGTGAACCCTGAGATGGTATCCTGGAAAAATCTGTCTCTAGTTGTGGTGTGGTTTAGTGTAAGCATATACCTTTATTCTACAATTTCTCTGTTAAAACAGGCTTAGATAAATTCAACCATAGGTCAAGAGGCCAAGCAAGCAACCAGTTGGGAGAGATTCACATGAAGTAGAATGAAGGGACATTCAGTTTGAGGGGATTTTAAAACAGCATGGAAGGAGAAGTAGTTTTTGTTTTGTTTTGTTTTCTGAGCCTTTGGCTGAGTAGGAAGGTAGGCTGGGTGCTTTCTCTGCCTCCCTGAGATAGTAAGTTTTCACCCAGGCATCTGACTCCAGCATCTTTACTGGTGACATCAGATGTTTTGGATTTTGCTTAAAAACAACAAAAAAAAAAAAAAATACAGTAATGGTTCAGCCAATGTAGCTGGATGTCTCAGATGGTCTTCAGTATATACCATAATTCTTAAGAAATAAGCTTTAATGCCAGTTTTTTTTTTTTTTTTTTTTTTTTTTTTTTTAATGAGCTTGCTAGCCAGAGGTAGGGCCAGCAGACAAAGAAAAAGAGCTGCCATCTCCAATATTATATGTATGTATTGTGTGTGTGTGTATATATATGTATGTATGTTACCATCAGAGACTGTGGATGAGATTAAAGGTGGGTTTTATCACATCCAAAATCTAGATTTAGATTGAAGAGTTTTTCCACTTCCCAACAGTTTGGGTTTTAGTTAATTCCATACATATAGTCAATTTGGCTGCCTAGAATAGCCATCATAACAGTGAAAACAGAAGAGCTGAGAAAGATTTTTTTTTTTCCTGTGGCAGTAAAGGAGAGCATGGGAGTCTTTTCCAAAGCATGATTTTCTTCAGCAAAGGAAGCTTTGATGTTTTACTTTGGGAATCTGGAAAAGTTCAATTATAGGTTTGCCTATGTTAAAGCATGCTAAGTTAAATCCTTTTCTTAACATGGTGGTAGTGTGTAAGGAGATATATTTAAATGCATCTTAGCTCAAAGTCATGCAGAAACATATATAAATTATAAAAGTGGACAGAAATGCCTCTGGAATGTTCATCTTGTACCACAAGGTCTAAGATGAAAATAAAGGACAGTAGAAATCGTTTGCATGTGGCCAGTGCTACCTGTCAATCATGTATGATTTCACAGATAGAAGTATCAAGGCCATTTTCTCACACATACAAAGACAGAGAATACAGATTCAGAAAATATCAAGGAAGTCACCTATCAGCACCATGCACACTATTCTTAGAGGAACAGCTTTGCTGAGCTAGTCTAACCTCACAATGAGCCTGTTTTTGACTATGAGATGGCTGGTTCAAGGAATGCTGCAGCTACTTTCATACAGAAGTAGAAAGAGTTCATTTTAAATAGCCCTGGCTGCTGTCTGTCTCACTGCTGTGATATCTCTGTAGAGATTACTACAATTTTAAGCTTTATTTTTATTTTATATACATGGGTGTTTTTCTGCGTGTGTCTATGTTCAGTAACAACAGAAGCCAGAAGATGGCAGGAGATGACATTGACAGGAATTAGAGCAAATGGCTAGCTACCATGTGGTTTCTGGAGATGGAACCTCTATTTTCTGTACCAATATCCATTGTTCTTAACTGCTAAACTATCTCTATAGCCATGTTCTAATTTAAAATGTATTTTTATATATTTTAATTAAAATATATTACATTGCTTTACCCATTTCTTGTCCTCTCTCTATCCCTTCTTATTCTTCCCAGGTGATTTATTCCATGCTAAGTATGGGTGAATAAGTATGCTCAAATATTTGAATAAAACTTGCTGAGTCCCTTTCTGTTGATTGTGTATATATGGTTTCAGGACTGACTATATTGTATTGGAAAAGCAATTAGGGAGCTCATCCTTGTTTGATGCTAATTATCCTACTTTCAGGAAAATTCCACTCTTCAATGAACAACAAGATGTTGAACCACAAAGGTCCTTGTACCCACAGATCACTACGGAAACCAGGAAGGTTAAACATGCAGAGGCTACTTCTCAGTGCAGAAGATAAAATACCTGCATTCAATCCAAAAGGCTGGGAGTGGAATTTGTTAATGACCTCTTTGCTAGCTGTGGGGGCAGACCTCACCTACCTCTTGCTACAGAGGCAGACTTTACCAAAATTTTCCAGAAAGATTATCTCAAGACTATTTCTTTCCTAGACAGTTACCCATCTGAGTGAGCAAAGATGTGAAGGGTGATAGAATATGACCATATGTAAAGGGTGATAGAATACCCAGTTTTCTGTGATCTTTGGAACTTGGAGGGGATAGATGCACCCCTCTCTGTAAAGGGTGGGAGAGCACCCAGTTTTCTGTGAGGACAAGGTAGGTATGATGTGCCCGATTTGAGAGATGCCAAAAGACCACTAGGAGTCCAGTCCATTGAAAATCACACGAGGATCTTTATTCAAGCTAAATCTCAGGCCACCAATCTTCCCCAACATAGCAGGTTAGAAAGTGAGGCCCTGAATGTCAGGGAGGCAGACTTTTTAAAGGAAAAAACAGCAAGCGGGGGAATCCAAGCCTTAGAGTTACAGAGAAGGATAAGTTTTGGGTAGGGGGTTCAGCAATCTTTTGGTTAATTGTTCCAAGCCGCCTGGCTAAACCTATAGATAGCAATCTGTATGATAGTCAGCTGGGTGGAGTGGAGGATCCACTAACACATTCTGTGGCATTTATGATAACACGTGGGGTGGAGGCCTGGTTATAATTATCTACACATTTTGTGGTATCCACAAAAGCTGCAGGGTAGAGGGCCATGTGGCCCTTTTCGGAACCCAAAGGTGGTGACCAAATCATTCCAAGGTAAGTCAACTTAAGATAGAGTCTGAGAAACAAAATGGAGCCACCCCTGCCATCCTCAGTTCCTTCAATACAAACAAACTACATCTGAAAAGTCCCGAATGAAACTGAGTTCTGTGTTATTTGTATACCACTAGCTTAAGACAGTCACACTGTGAATCCCAAATCTGTCTATAGATTAAGAAATTCTGTTGCCCTGGAACTCAGTATGAGTGGTGAAATTGCCATCCTGACTCACAGGGACCCATAGCCCTGCTAATGCATTCTCTAGTCCATGTCTCCCTGCAAGTGTCAGTGGATGTTCCCCTGAACTGTAAATGGCAAGACTGAAGAGCTAGCAAAGAGGGAAGCTCAGTCAGCATGTCTCTATGAGTTTGAGGCCAGAAGGGTCTATGCAAATGAGTGCAGGTGTCCTCAGACTCCCGAAGAAGGCATTTTGCACAACAGGAGCACTGCAGACACAATGGATTGTCACAGGACACCACATAGATACATGCGAATTTTTAAAAGCTCATGGTGTGTACTGTTCGGCTTTAAATTGAATGAGTGCAGATGAGAAATTGGGTAGGTGATGCATTTTCCATTGTCAATGGTTTTTAAACTATGAGAATATTCACTCCGCGGCATTCCTGAGACATCAACAAAAAGCTGGGAAGATAACTCAGCAGTTAGGACATTGGCTTGGCGGCCTCCCCACTATCTCCCGGGCCCGCACGTTTCTGAACTGTAAACACAAACCTGCAAAGCACAGGAGCCATTTACCCTTTTTCGTTGATCAAGACAGAGGGCACCAAAGTCAGAGAACTACAAACAATCCCAGGGTGCATTGTGGCCACAGCAAGCTTCTGTGAGAACTACAAGCATGGCTCCTCAATGAGAACTACAAACATGGCGGGCCGCAGAGCAAAGACTTCTGGGATTGTTTGTAGTCATCTCCACTTATGGCCAAGCTGTAACGTGGTGCAGGCGCAGAAATACAATTCCCAGAATGATGCGGGCACTGTTTATGCCTTCACAATCCTGCCTGGGTCGTTTTCCGTTGCTGGTAGGGTAGCCTGGACCGGAAGTCGCCCTGAAGCTCTTTTCCACCGCTGCAGAGGCCCTGGTCTGGGAAGTCACCGACTGACCAGGGCACACAGCGCTTCCCTGGGTCCCAAGGTTCTGGAAATGTCCCCTTGCTTTGCCCCTCGCCTTCTTAGGAATCAAGACCTTTCTAGGAGCATCTCCGTGACGTCATCACCCCGCTCACTGGAAGTAGCTCAAGTAGAGGCAGAATGTGCAGTTTGCAGTCTCCTGCTCAGAGGCCGCCCAGCTTGTCTATGGGAAAGGAATCCTGGGGTCTTGCCCACCCCCCTTTTTTGTAATTGCGGCCCTCCCAGTCAAAGCAGCATTGCTCTCTCAAGAAGGCAGAAATGCGCTCACCCTGATAAATATTTTTAAAGATTAAACAACAACAACAACAAAACGCAGCGCAGTGGCATACACCTGGGATCCCAGCACTGGGGAGGCAGGGGCAGGGGGATCTCAGTGTGTTCCAGACCAGCGTGCTCCAGAAAGCGAGTCCAGGACAGAAAGGGACACAGAATCCCTATTTCTTTCCCAGGTGCCAGGTTGGATCCCCAGGGACAACAGGGTGGTGTACGAACGTCTGGTTCCCTCTGGTGATGCGCACGTGTCCATGAAGACAGAGCGCTCCTGCACCTAGTAGCTAGATTTATATATGTGTTAATTTTAATTCTATATATTCAATACTATATATACTAGAGGAGTCCACATCCTCTAGTCCTGTGGCATCGTTGGATGAACCACTGAAAGATAAAGGCCTTATTCTGCCCTAAGCATGGAGGGACCCTGTGCCAGAATTAAGCTCAATGGAGTGGAGGGGAGGGGGATGCTAAGGCATTTACCTGGGCCGCTGCACCTGTATCCAACCTCTAAAACTCTAAAAGTTGTTGCTGCAGGCTATGAAGGACACAGGTTTTCCCTTAATTTAGAAAAAAAAAAAAAAAAAAAAAAGCCTGAGAGAATTTATTCCAAATTTTAATACAAACAAGTAACTGACCTGTATTATACATGCACAACAATTTCAGTTCCACTCCTCTGCTCACACACAAAAAAGCATAAAGTGTACATGACACTACTTCACTCTTGGAGGAAAACATGGCTGTGCTTTGGGCTGGTTTTGTGTTTCTGAGTTTTCTGCAGTGCTGTGGCAGTTATGATCCCACTGGTGATGACACATAGGGTGATCAGGTGTAGCCACCCAGGTACATAAAGGGGCAAGGTGCAGCAACTTTGATACAAAGGATAAGGACCAAACAAGCCATTCCCGGATGTGTGAATGGACACACACACACACACACACATTTGAGGACCCCTTCATTCTTTCTCAAATAATAAGGGTTCCAGGTCCAGATGTAGTTTTGAACAAGTTTTGTTTCATTTTCATTTTAATGGCCCACATACAGGTAAAAATTTGGCCAGGGATTTGGTTCTGGCTCCTGATTGGTATCAAATGAGACCAAATTCCCACTGTTCTCCATTTTTGAGGAATATATGAGGATGCATATGCCTTCAGTCATGGCCTCTTAAAAGACTATCCTATTATTTGTTGTAGTTTAAATAGGAAATGATGATGTTATTCCTATTACTCAGTTTCATCTGTGGTGAAAATTCATATTCTGAGGAACATGTGGAAGGTTTTCTAAAACGACTCTCCCCTACATGCACCACTTTCACACACTCAAAAAAATAATACAGCATTATTCTTTTCCCATGTCTGACAAAATCATAATTTCTGAAGAGCCAAAAACTCACTAGCTAGCACCCAGAACATATGCACCTATCATGAAGTATAAGAACCTTTGATACAATGACCATCATCACCTACCAAGATGGCCAGTATGAACCAGACCATCACAGTGAGGCTGCCCACTGACCAGTGTTATAGTGGAATTCAAATAAAATTATAGTCTTTAACCCAATAATCACTCTGCATGGTAGACTGTCCAGGTGAGTCAGTGAGGGTGACTTGTGCTTGTGAGGGTAGCATCACTCCCAGCAGCCACAGAAGTAGACATGCAGCTCAGCTCTTCCTGCCAATCTTCACATTCTCCCAAACTGTGCTCAGCCGAAACCCAGAATACCATCAGCACCCCTACCTTCCAGCTAGCTCCAAATGATAGTGAAGCATTTCCAACTGTTCCAAGAACATGAACACTTCCTGATGTGTGCTTGACATCACTGAACCAGTCAGGAAAATGTCTGTTATTATCCTGGAATTAGTAACTGCATGGCTTTCACCACGATCATACAAAATGTTTAAATAATGTGACATCTTCCAAAACACACAACAGGAAGCATCAATGTAACTTAGTATTGTTGCTTTTTTTCCTCTCTCATTCATCACAGCAAATTCTCAGTGTAGCTATGATTTTCTAGGTCCCAAAGTTCCTTTCTTACAATCCTAATATCTTCTCAAGCCAAAATGAATGTTATAACCCAGCAGCTATTTGTTTCCTCCTGAGCAAACGTAGTTATCAAAATGGAATTGGTGAATTCCTTTTGGATGGGGTCACCCAAGCTGGTGCACCTCTCCAGAGAAGATGGAAAAGAGTAAATTCCCTAGGATGGTGTCCTAAAGGGAATCGAGTATGGCAAAGCATGATAACAGGAGCCATGCTGGCCCTGCCTTGATTTCCAGAGTCTTCAATATTTCACAAGGACAAACAGTGAGGTCAACCAAATCTCAGCATATGGTTCCTATATTATCATTTAAGATATGCTCAGGAAAACAATAGGTTTCTTCCTTAGGATTTCCCCCAAATACCTTCACATTGGCTGTTTGTGCACGAGGTGCCCACAAATACCCAAAGTCTCATGTGTCTGAAAAAGGTAAGAAATAATGGTGAGAGAACCAAAAAATACCCTTGAGAGAAGACAAATCATGTACAATTGGAAAAAGACACAGAAATAAATCTACACTCCTACTAAAACTTTACTTTCAACAAAGACAAAACCATACAATAAAAAAAATGACAGCATCTTCAACAAATAGTGGTGGTCTAACTAGATGTCTACCTGTAGAAAAATGTAAATAGACCCCTTTGTATCACCGTGCAGAAACTCAAGTCCAAGGGGATCAAAAATCTTGGCATAAAACCAGAGACTCTAAATCATTTAGAAGACAAGGTAGAAAAAAGTCTGGAATTCATTAACATGGGAGACAATAGAACAAATCAGCACAGGCTCTGAGATCAATGATTAACAAATGGGATCTCAAGAAACTGAAAATCTTCTGTAAGTCAAAGGACATTATCAAAAGAACAAAACAGCAGCCAACAAATTGGGAAAATAGCAACACCAACCCTACATCAGACAGAGCATTAAAAATCCAAAATATGCAAAGAACTTAAGAAATTAAACACCAACAAATCAACTAATCCAATTTAAAAATGGGGTTCAGAGCTAAACTGAGAATTCACCACAGAGGAATCTCGGATGGCTGAGAAGCACTAAAGGAAATCATCAAAGTCCTTAGCCATCAGACAAACAGAAATCAAAATGACTCCAGGATTCCATTGTACACCACTCGATTGGCTAAGATCAAAAACTCAAGTGACAACACATGCTGGTGAGGATGGGGTAAAAAGGGAACATTCCTCCACTGCTGATGGGAGTGCAAACTTGTACAACTTCTCTGGAAATCAATCTGGTACATTCGCAGAAAATTGGGAATAGTTCTACCTCCAGACCCAGCTATACCACTCCAGGAATAATATACAAAAGTTGTTCCCTTATATTATATAACAAGGACATTTGTTCTACTATGTTCATAGCTTTTTATTCATAACAGCTAGAAACTGGAAACAACCTAGGTGTCCCTCAAATCTAGAAGAATGGATAAAGTATTTCTGGTAAATTTACACAATGGAATACTAATCAGTTATTAAAAATAAGAATTCATGGAAACTGCAGGCAAATGGATTGAACTAGAAAAAATCTTTCTGAGTGAGGTAGTACAGACACAGACAGAAACGCATAGTATATACTCACTTATGAGCAGATATTAGACCTATAATACAAGATAACCATACTACAATCCACAGACCCAAAGAAGCTAAATAACAAGGAGGGTCCACAGGAGGGTGCCAGAATGTCACCCAGAATAGAAAACAGAATAGATAGCAGAAGTGGATGAAGAGAGGGAACTGAGCAGAATTTTTTTTTTCTGACTTTAAGACAGGCTATTTATTGTCCACAAAAGAATCTTTTTATTTTTTTTTTTTTTTTGCCATAAATATAGATTCTATTTTATGTGAAATGGTTGCTTTGGATACAGTCCTCTTGTATATATATATATATCTTATGGCACTGGACATATTCCATGAAATCATAAAAATTTTGGTTATTGAACTTGCCATATTTTTACATATTTACACATATATTTTACAGAATTTCATCTCACACTAGTAAAGCATTTGTTGAAAGACATTCAAATTAAATGTCTTCAAATGAGTGCTTTCAGTTTCCAAATCATTTAAGATACAGATATATATACATATACGTTGACAGAACCTTTTTCCATTTTAATTTGTACTTTCAACTATAAGGTGAAAATGTTTTATTGGCTTGATGACAGTGAATTACTTACCAATAATATAAAATCCTGATGCTACCCTTGCTTACTAGTGAGGCTTACCTGGCATGGAAGAAGCCGGTCCATGTTTCTGTATGCTTTAGATCCCATCTCAGTTTTGTTCAACAGCGCTTTATGGAGGACATGGGACACTGCATTCCATATGGAATAGCTGGGCTCAGAAAGGGTCACCACATCATTTTCTTCTGGTTTAATCTCTATAGAAATTGGATATGGGTCATGATTTTCACATAGCAAAGCAGGAGGTGAGCAATTAAACCTGTCAATCCAGAATTTATGCAAGTAAAAATCTCCTGGGTACTGGGAGGCTGTAGAAGACAGAAAGTTCATTAAGCCAGGGATAGCTCTTGTCTTCGAATATGAGAAGCTTCCTCTGAAAAAGTTCATCAAGTCATTCCTATTTGAAAGGGACTCAAAATAAAATGTGTTGTTTTGCCATGTTCTACACCTTCGTTCTGGTTGAAAATAATTTATTTGCCATGTGGAAAAACTTCAGTTACTTATATGACTACAGAATACCTGCATATTACCTGTGTATGTTGGTTCAAATTCAGGAAATCAACACCAAATAGTACCCAAGTTTCAATTAGCTGGCTGTTGTTCTGCACAACCCCACAGATCTTTCTTTCTTCTTCCTTTCTCTCTTTCTTTCTTCCTTCCTTCCTCCCTCCCTCCCCTCCTCTCTCTCTCTCTCTTCCTCCTTCCCTCTTCTTCCTCCTCCATCTCTTACTTTTTCTCTTTGCCCATATGTATATGCCTTTAGACCAGCTGAGGTGGCCAGATCCTTCTGTACAGAGTCCCCAGCAACCTAACAACTAAGCCCAGTGCACCTTACCTACTCAACCCCTAGGCCCCCGCTCGTGCACCCGCGGGCCAGCAGAGGGCGCCAGAACAACCTATGCAAGGTCGTGCATAGCCTCACCCAGGACGGGATGCACCCATCTCTCCCAGGAAGCACGCAGGCCTGGTGGGAGCAGAGGACTGTGCCTTTTCTCTTCCCGCCATCTCTCTGCCTGCGGTTCCGCCCCACGCAGGAGCCGCTCGGGGACTCCAGGCGGATGGATGGAAGGCGAGGGGTGGACAAGGGAGGGAGGCGGGGAACCCCCAAATCCCTCTTACTCCCCTTCCTCCCCGCCCCTACCCCACGTGTGAGCAGAACTATGAATTCATAACAGTTTGGGATAAGATTGCTGACCTGGAAAAACCATTCCGGGTAGCAGCGTGCCTCTAGCGGAAGTCCCGCCCCTTCGGGCTTGGCTTCCGGTATCCGCCCCGGAGAGAGCACAGACTTCCGGGCTCGGAGGCTACAAGGCCGCCCCGCCATCTCCCTGGCCCCGCCACGGGGCTGTAAACACAAACCCTCTACTCACAGACAGACCTTTATCCCTTCGTTTCTCACTTCGGAGCTCTTGCTGGTCACGGAAGTCCCAACGGTCCCAAGATGCATTGCGGCAGACACCCACCTGCCTAAGAACTACAAACATGGCTTCGGAGCAAGGACTTCTGGGATTCTGAGAACTACAAAAGTGGCGTCCGGGCGGCGCGATGCATCCGTGGATTGCTTGTAGTCACGAGCCTGCGTCCCTCCCTGTCCGTTGCCTGGACTGTGGCCCCTGAGTCGCCTACAAATCCCAGAATGGCATGCGTGCTATTCCCAGCATCATAAACGCTGAGAGGCGTAGATGCCACTTAGTCCTCCAGGGCGCACAGAGAGACCTTGGACGGGCGCCGCCTCTCTATCTCTCTGTCTAGAGTCGGCTTGTGTTGATGACGCACTTCCGGTCTGGTTTTTTTTCTCCCGCTGGCGTGCTGTCCAGTATTGTGAGCTGTTGTGGCGGTGTTTTGGGGGAGACGGTGGCCGCGCGCCCCGCTTTCCGGGAATCTCATCGGGGTCTCGGGGCCCCGGAGGCTGCGATGGCGGCGGCCTGCGCGATGGTGCTGGCGTTGAAAGCAGAAGCGGAGGAGGAAGAGAAGGACCTCGGGGATTGGCGGGACCCCGACACCTCCCGGAGATGCTCCCGGCGGCTACGCTATAGGGACGTGTCCGGCCCGGAGGAGGCGCTGAGCCGCGGGCGGGAGCTGTGCCGCCGCTGGCTGCGGCCCGAGCGGCGCTCCAAGGAGCAGATGCTAGAGCTGCTGGTCCTCGAGCAGTTCCTCAGCGTCTTCCCGCGCCGGCTGCGGGACCCCGTGCGCCACCGGCGCCCGAGAGCGGGGAGGAGGCGGCGGCCTGGGCGGGCGCCCTCCACCCGGCCTCCCCGCAGGTGAGGACCCTCCAAACCCCGAGACCGCAGGCCTTCCCGCTGCCGTTTCAAGGGATCCGAGAGGGATGGGCGCATTTTGGGGTGTCAGGGTTGAACAAGAGCCACAGTGCAGGGCCAGGGGTGTGGCTGGCTCCCTGTTTCCGGGTTAGCAGGGAGAAAGAGGTGGACACTGGCGCTGAACTTGTCTCCATTCCGCACATTCAGCCCAGTCAAAGCTGCCAGGAGATGCAGGCTAGCCCGGAAGACGCGTTTCAGGGGTCCCTGAGTCCAGTCGAGGTGACATGGCACGCTTTGTTACACTGCCACTCTGCTCACCAGCTCCTTGCTCTCAGCAGAAACAGCGAGCACTAACTGAGGTCTTGCGCCCCTCCAGGGCACCCCGACTTTCAAGGCCGAGGCTGGATGTCCAACCCGGGGAGAATGGCAGCAGCTGGCCCCGGCTGCCCAGAACGGCTCACTCGGAAAGAGCATGGAGAACGATGGGAGCACGGCCGTGCAGGTGAGTGAGGCTTCTCTCTGACCCCCTGTGGTCCACGTGGCTCTAGTGAACCAGGGTCTCCTCCCGGATGCTGTGATGAAGCTTCCTTCCCAGAATGCCCCAGTTCCTGTCCTCTTGCCTCTAGAACCCCTCTTCTTCCCAGAATGCCCAGTTCCCACCCTACCCCTGCCTCCCTCTCCCTAAGGGCCCAGGGGAGCATTTTATAAGTCGACCCCCCCCTATCCCCCGACCCCACCAAGTCCTGGGCTGGGCCCATTCTCTCTCTGCTCACATTCTCCCATTTCAGGCCTGGAGAACCAAGCTGTCTGGAACCCCGACCTGATCCCAAAGCAGGAGGAAGACTGCAAGGAGGAGGCCAAGCTTGCACAGGCCTGGATACAGGGCACGTACACAACTCCCCCCCACACCCAGACAAACCCCCAAAAGGGAAGAGGAACTACCTAAAGATGCTGTTCTGCCACTGCCACAGCTCCAGGGTTCTCCAGGAGAGCCAGGGCACATGGCCACCTTGCACGTCCTTAGCACGACCAAGGAGGAAGGGCTTTGGAGAAGTGGAGAGCCAGGGCGCATGGCTACCTCTCAGTTCCCCTGTGAGGCCAAGGAGGAGGGGCTTTGGAGAAGTGACAACATTGAGGAGGTTACAACAGCCCCTGCCCTTGCTCAGGATCAACTGCGCCACTTTTGTGAAGTAGTCCCCACTGGAGAATAAGTTTGCTTTGGGGAGTGGTACTCGGCTCATGTCCTCCATCTGCTACATTGAGTCGGAAAACAACTGGTGAGCCATGCTAATCTCACTTCCCTTCCTTCCTCCCTCCACTTCCTCCTTCATCCCTTCATCTCCATCCTTTCCTTTCCAGCCCCTGAGTCTTCTTAATTCATGTAGGAAGCATTTTCTTCTGACTGCCATGGAGCAGTTGACTGTGTGTGTTTACTGAGAGGTCGTAGGTGGACTGGACCTTACTATGGGTGCAGATGTAGTCCCTGAACGTGAGCTGCAAGTCAGCCCCTCAGGCCAGTGTGGTGCACAGGCCTGTAATTCTAGCTTGACTTTGAGACCAGTATGGGGTTCACAGCAAGTCGGAGGCCACCCTGAACTCTGTGTAGGAGGCTCTTCCCTGACAGAGGGCATGCCAGCCTTCAGCAGGAGCAGCTGTGCAGTGCAGGGAGCCCATGAAAATACTCAAGCCTAAGTCAAAGGACAGCCTTACGACGTTAAAAGTGATGGTGCGTACAAGACTTACCTCAGTAAATGTAGCTAACGTTGCCTGTGGATTTCAGAATTGAAATGGTTTTTATAAACATGTAGATGAGTTTTATTTGGAGGGGGTTTATGGGGCAGCTTGGAAAATGCTGCTGTTTTTATCTGTGAGGACAGTGTAAACTAGGTTTTTTTCCTTCCTCAGGTGGGTGAACAAGCACATTATTAGCCGATTCACTCCACAGTCCTCAGCTTGGGTCCACCCCAACAACATTTTGCTGGCTGCAGGGTCATGTGACTTCAAATCCAGGTGAGGATAAATGGGCACTGCCTGTTGCTCAGCACTGACAGGTACCCTTTGGGCTCCTTTATTTGCAAAGTACAGTACCATGTGAGCAGCTTGGTGATAAAGAGAGCTTCTTTGTCTAGAAAAGGAGCTGGGGCTGGGATGTGGCTCAGCAGGTAGAGAACTTGCTGAGCTGGTTACCTTCCCCAAGCACTGCAGAAGCCCAGTAGGTGCTGCACGCCTGTAAACCCAGCACTACAGCAGCTGCGCTGGTGGCTGGGTGCACAGCATCAGCTGCTCGGCCAGTGGGAGCCGCCTGGCCTGGGTCAGCCACGACAGCACAGTGTCTGTGGCCAACACCTCAGCCAAGGTGTTCAGAGTCCTGCCTGGCAGGTGAGTCCAGCAGCCTGGGGTACAGTGAGGGGTCTGGCTGGGGAGGTTGGGAGGGTGAGCTACATGTCCATGCTGATCTCTCTGGACACACTGGCCACGGTCCTGGGCAGTTTATTTTATTTCACTGCATGGGGGTGTGTACAGCTCCCAGGATAGAGCAGCTGGGTCTCACTGGGGGTCAATAACCCACGCCCGCCCTTCAGGCAGCACCTGTTGACAGCAGGCCTGGTCCCAGCCACCCTAATGAAGATGATGGCTGGGAGCTGGGAGGATGGCACCTCAGATGCCTAAATGTCTCCTCATATCTGTGGTCCCCACCAGCCCCCAGGGAGATGGGACAGTGTGGTGGCCCAGGATGCAGGCAGGAGGCTCAGAAGTTCAAGGCCAGCCCAGTCTTTGTCCTAGAAAACCAGAGCTGAAGCTGCTGCCACAACCCGGCACATACACACCCTCAGCTCCTTCCCCTGACACCACCCCAAACAGGACAGGGGCCATCTTTCTCCTGCCTTTGTGCCACCTTAAGTCTTCGGGGAGGGTCTGAATGGTGCTTTGTCACCAGACTGTGGTGAAGGTGGCTCGGTGGCAAGGGAAGAAGCCCGGAGTCCGCTTTCAGGCGGCTTGGCACTTGCCCTCCCATGGGCAGCCTAGGAATGTGCCTGGGTTATGGCCTCCTCCTGGCCACCCTGTGAGGATGCAGTGGCGTGGACAGTTTGGACATGGTCCTCCCCGTGCTGACTCTACTAGTTCTCTTGTGAAAGGGTCACCATGGCAGAACTGTGCTCTGCGACAGCTTTGCTGGTGTCAAGCTTTTATTTTGTTTTTTGGTTGTTTGCATTTTGTTTTGTTTTTAAATTAAGTTTCTATTTTTTATATTAATTATAGTTTATTTGTAACCCAGCTATAGTTCCCTCCCTCCCCTGTCATTCCTCCCATCATCTCTTCCTGCCTCCTTGTCATTCCTCTCTTTCTCCCCACCAATCCTCCCTACCTCCTGCATCATCCCTCCTTCCTTCCGCATATCTCTTCCTCCCTCCCCATCATCCCTGCCACCCTTCCTTCCCGTCATCCCTCCCTCCCCATCATCCCTTCCTCCCTCAACTCCTTCCTGCTCCTCCCCCAGTCCACTGCTAGGGGAAATCCCCCCGCTTCCATATGACCCTAGTCTATCAGGTCTCATCAGGACTGGCTACAGTGTCCTCCTCTGTGGCCTGGCAAGACTGCTCCTCCCTCAGTGGTGGTGGGGGAGGTCAAAGAGCCGACCACGGAGGTCAAGCCAGAGACCTTGGTGTCAAGCTTTCACCCCTCCACATGAATACACTCTTACAAGCCAGGCACGGTAGTGCAGGCCCACAATCCCAGCATCCGGGGAGCCTAGGCAAAGGGATCATGCCTTTGAGGCCAGCCTGGTCCGCAGGGTAGGACCCTCACGTGAAGGTGGCACTGCCCAAGTTTGGTCCTCAGTGTGCACATCACAAAGGAGGAGAGCCATGTGTGATGAGTGTTTCCCCTGTGCAGTGTGTCGAGTCTGAAGACAGAATTTCTGCCACTGCTCAGTTTGTCCTCAGAGAAGAGCATCATGGCCGAGGTGAGTGTGTGCCCCTCCTGGGATGCCTCCTGTGCTGGGCCCAGGACTTGCCTCACACACCCTCCCCGCACACACTTCCCCGCAGTGGGCACCCTAGCTGGGTGCCACCTGCCTGTGCCCGGTGCCCACGTCACACACAGGTGCACACAGTCTCCTGTAGTATGCCCCTTCACGGTGCCCCCACATGCCTCTCCAGTCTCAGGATGTGCCCCAAGCCCTCCTCCCCCCAGGGTGCCACCTGCCCCCACCAGTCAAACAAGGCGCATGTGCTGTCCAGAGCCCACACGGAGAAGGGAGAGAACAGATTCTCACAGTCGTCCACTGACCTGTGTACCAAACACACAGCATAATGAACTAATAACAACCTGAAATGATAGTGAGTGTGTAAAGGCCCTTCTCACGGGCTGCGCTGTGGCCTCACCCCTCGAGTCCAGCCAGGCTGGCATCTGAGGAGGAGGAGAAGCTGTCTCTGGAAGCTCTGCAGATAGGTTGGCTCACCCTGGTGTCCCCTGTCTGCCCAGCTCTGCAGGCATCTTGGGGTGAAGGCTCTATAAGGAGTCTCCCTATTTGTTTGTTTCCTTTGGGGTTGTGGATTGGGATGGAACCTGGAACTCCTGAAGGCCGATTTCAAAAGCCAGGAAGGCTCTGGCTGCCCAAGCAGGCTGCTCTCAGAGGCCTTGTTGGTGACTGGTTGGCTTCAGCCATGCTCCAGTCACTTCTGAGCTTGGAAGGAGAAAGTAGTTCTTTGTGTCCACATCTGCTGAGCCCTGTTCTGTCCCTACCAGCCCCATGCTGAGGCTGTGGCCTTTCCTCCTCCCTCCCTCCCTGTCTTCCTCCTTCTGCCTTCCCCTCCCTCTTTTCCCCTTCCCTCGCTCTCCTCTCTCCTGTATTCCTCTCCCTCACCTTTCCCTTACTTCTCCATTCCCCCCCCTCTCTCCTCCTTTTCCTGCTCCCTGTCCCTTCCCCTCTCCCCCTTTCTCCCCTTCTCATTTCTTCTCCTTCTTTCTCCTCTCTTCCTTCCCTCTCTCCCTTCCTTTCTCCCTTCTCTCTCCCCCTTTCCCTCTCTTTTCTCCCTCTCTCTCCTCTCTCTCACTCCTCTTTTCTCTTCCCACTCTCTCCTTCCTCTCTCCCTTTCTCTCTCTCTCTCTTCCCTCCCTTCCTCTCTCTCCTCTCCCTCCCTCTCTCTCCCCCTCCTCCCTCTCTCTCTCTCTCTCTCCTCTTCCCTCTCTCTCTCTCCCTCTCCTCTCCTCTGACACCAGATGGCTATGAGCCACTGTGTGAGTCCTGGGACTCGAATTCAAGACCTCTGGAAGAGCAGCCAGCACTCTCAACCTCTGACCCATCCCTGCAGCCCCCTGACCTTGAACTTGTAGCCTTCTGGCCTCCACCTTCAGATAGGTAGGGCTCCACGAAAGCACCAGTAGCCAGTGTATGTGGGTTTGGGGACCTGGCCAGGGCCTGATGTAGTCTGGGGCCTACCCCCTGGGCCACATCCCGGGTGAGTGAGCCCTCCCACTCTAGGACAGGGTCTCGTCGTGTGGCCCTGAGGAATCTGGAGCCTAGTGCACCCCCAGCCATCTGTTGGTGCGGGGCTTGGGGGAATGGCCTCACTCCCTCCACCAACCTCATGGTCTCGCTCTTCTTTTAGCCAGGTGTCCATTTACGAGGTGGACCAGCAGGACAGTCGCAAATTATGCACCACTGGCATCGATGGGGCCATGATGATCTGGGATTTCAAGGTATGTCTCTCCAGTGGTGGTCGGCAATGCTGGGGTGCAGCCCGGGCCATGCATGCACTATCCACTGAGCCGGCAGAAGAGCTGGCCCCAGAGTCTCTAAGACAAGGGGAGCACAGCCCCCAGCAGGTGGGTGGGTGGTGGCTCCAAGCCACCCTCGTCCTCAGGAAAGCTTGGTGCCATGTTGACGCCAGCAGCCCACACAGCTGTGCACAGACACAGCTTCACAGTTTACAGAGTTGGCTGTGGGCTCAGTCCTGGAATGCCCAGGCTTGGGAGGCTGAAGCAGAGGGATTGCTCTGAGCTTGGTACCAGCCTCAGCTAGATGATAGAACCTTATCCCCACATACACCAAAAAAATAATGCAATGAGCCAAGAAGATAGAACATCCACACACATACACACATGCACATGCAAAAAGTGTGATAATACAAAAAGTACTGTGATGGCTCAGCATTTAGGAGCTCACCTAGGCACTCAGGATTTGGTTCCCGACACCCCCTTGGCAGCTCATGACCAGGTCCATGGAATCTGATGCTCTTCCACCTTCCACAGACATCAGGCACACATATGGTGTGTGAAAAAATACATACATACATACAACATACATCCCTGCATACATACATACATACATGCATGCATGTATACATACATACATAAATTAGTCAGAGGGTGGTGTAGCATGCCTGTAACTCCAATACTCAGGGAGGTGGAGGCAGGGGCATCTCTGTGAGTTCAAGGCCAGCCTGGTCTACCCAGAGCAAGTCCAGGACAGCCAGGGCCAGGCAGTGAGGGGAAGAAGAAGTGGGAGGGAGGTCTCAAAAAAAACAGGGACAACAAAAGGACATAAATAAATGGAGAGGAGAAGGGAAGATCCAGGCTGTGCAGCCAGAGGTGATGTGAGTTCTTGGGGAAGGAGATTCCATGCCCTGAGGCCATGGAGGTACAGAAGTGTGGCAGGGAGCCAAGGTCTCCAGGGCTGACAGAGCTCTGCTTTCTCCAGAACCTGGAGTCATCCATCTAGGGGCAGCATGTGAGGAGGAGCCAGGCACTAGGACCAGGGCTCCTTAAGAAGTAACATGTCTTGGACATAGTAATATTCACTTAAAATATACAGTTTAAATATTCAAACTGTATGAGCAGGGACAGCAGAAAAACCAGCAAAATAGCATCTGGTCCATTATTACAGTGAGTAATTTTATTATGGATGAGAGAGGAAAAATGTTCAGAGGCACCTGGAAGAGTTCAGATCAGAGAGAAAAAGAAGCAGACTTGATATGACCAAGACTGTCTCAAAGAAAATAGAGAATATTAGGAGAAAAGTAGAAGTAGCTTAGACAGAGACAAAGTTTGCTTTCATCAATGCACAGGCTGGACCTAGGGCCCCCCTCACTTATGTAGCTGGTGTGCAGCTTTGTCAACATATGGGTCCCTTAACAATTGGACTGAGAGCTTTCACTGACTCTGTTGCTTGCCCTTAGTTCCCTTTCCCCTAGCCGGGCTATCTTGCCTGTCCTTATTGAGAGAGGATGCTCTTAGTTCTGCCTCATGTGATATGTCAGGGTGGGTTGGTACACATAGTGAGCCTCTCTGAAGAGAATGAGGTCATTAGGAATAATAATGGTGGGACTGTGAGGAGAGAAGGGATGGGGGCCTGTGATGAAGGTATGAAATTAATTAATTGGTGGAAAGAAAGGTTAATTTCTAGAATATTTAGAAAATTAGGCTAGTGCAGAAAGAGATGAGGCTGTTTGGGAAGGCACAGGAATCTAGATGGGTATTTTGAGGTGTATAACAAGTATATTTACTCCCCCTTCAGGCAACCTGGAAGCCACCGTGGGTATTAATATCCTGATAGGAGCCACAGTTCAGTAGAGAGCAGTATGTTCCTTTTGTCAGAGCAAGAAAAATGGTTATTTTACTGGACAAGGACTATTTCACTAATTCTGGATGAATGCTGTTTTTGGTATGTGTGTGTGTTTATTTTGTTGTTGTTGTTTGTTTCTAATCACCAGAATTCCTTTGTTACTGCCTGTTGAGCAGGTCCAGGACTGACATTTTTGGATAATTGCACTTCCTGGGACCTAAGAAGTTTAAACTATTAGGAAAGCCTGATTACACTCTTTACACCTATTATGTCCTTTTAAAAAGTAATGGGTTTAGTTATCACATGCCACTTTAGAGATTTCCTTATGATGTGTTTTTATTTCCCATACTCAAATGTGTCATATTTTTAAAATCATAATTATTCGGCAAAATATCTTTATGAAGAACCTAACAGTATGGTAGAATTTTTCTATCTTAATGAGAACTGTATAATTACATGTATTAACGAAATTACACACTTTGCAGAAGTCAAAAATTATTACTATCACCAAATACAATCACCATAAAGACAGGTAATTATAATTTTGAATGATTTGTTCATGATTATTATATGTCCGAAGTATAATACATATTTTATTAATTAATATACAGAGCATCTCCCATGTTTCAGTTAAAATTCTTTGTGTATCTAGGATTAATATATAAAATTTACTGTATATTAATAAGCATGTGCACTCCTCTCCACTCTTCCAAGCATTCTGACTTCTCTGTGCATGAAGCTTTTTGACCATATCTCAGTAAAGCACATTCATCTTTAAAGTAGTCTATGATTTTTGCATGTCTTAGACTCCAAGGTTCAGTTTTAATGATTTTGCATGTTGCCTTTTTTCACCTGGGCCTTTAACTGGTTAAAAAATTAGGAATTGATACTCTTTGGAGATGAATATAAATTTCATGATATTTTTATATTACTGTCTTTTAAATATTATTATTGTCATTTATTTCAATTTATTCAAATTATATTGTGGCTGTGGCCCCCTCTCTCATCTCTTCCCAATCCCACCCTCCTTCCCTCTTCTCCCCCTACACCCCTCCCCTAGTTCTCCCCTTTTATTTGAACCTATACAAGTATTCCTCCTATTTGACCCTGTATAAGTATTCCTCCTATTGTTATACTGATATCATTACAGTTATCTATCCTTCCATCTAACATCTATCCTCTATCGTCTATATCATATATCTGTTACACACACATACACACACACACAGTTTTGAATATGTTATTTCTTCGAAACACATGTGGTTCAAAATTTATTTTTTAAATCAGTGTTTTAAAGTCAAAATTTGAAATGCATGTGTCCCTTTGTCAGTTACGGCCTGAGCCTTGGAATGTTGATATCACAGTGGTTTCTCCCCCTGACTCCTACAGAATGTTTACACTTCAGTGGTTCATCTACAAACTGCTGTAGCCATTTTGGTTATTGCCAAGAAAGAAAAGGATAATTTTGTGCCCAGTGAAAGGTTCTCCATTCCGGGCTCCACTGTAAAAGTATTTTAAAATGATCATTATGATTTTCATGCTAGACTAATGGTTGCAGGAAGTGGTCTGTCTTGATTTCTCTAGAACCTGAGATCTAATTCTTAACAGTTGTTTCATGAAAAGCTACTCCTGTTAGCAATAATCAGTACCATTCCCCCAAAGAAACAAAGTTACCATAATAGAGAGTATGCTCTGAGTTATTATACAGAGAATGATATCCATGTATCTTCAAAACTATATACCCAATATATGAGAGATTTTCTCTTTCATCTAGTTGTTTTACCCACTATGCCAACAAAGTTTTGTTGGAAAGTGCTCAGATTTCAGCCCCAAATTCAACAACTTTCTGGTTTCAAACATATATTTCTCAATATGTGAACACTGATTCTGCTAGATAGGAATGACTTTCCAGACATACTCATTTAATTTCAATTTTATCATGAAACTGCATTGGCAATATTTTATAAAATACCTTTACATTATTGCCGGATGCATTTGATGATAACCGTTGCTGATGTCTCTCTTTGACTGTTCAATTCACAGGGATCTTTAATCCTTCCCAAGTAAAAACTATGGCTTGTCAGTACATATTCCTTGAATGAAATAAAATGACTTAGGCATGGTAATATTCACTTAATAAAATATATACTTTAAATATTCCAAGTGTATGAACAGGAGCAGTAGACAAACCAGTAAAATAGTAGCCACTCTGTTATTACAGGGAATAATTTTATTATGGGTCAGAGAGGAAAAATGTTCAGAGGTACCTGGAAGAGTTCAGAGCAAAGAAAAAAAGAAGCAGACGTGATATGACCAAGACTGTCTAGAAGAGAATGGAGAATATTCAGAGAAAAGTAGAGATAGCTTAGACAGAGACAAACTATGCTATGAAAAATGCACAGGCTGGACCTAGGTCCACCTTCGCATATGTAGCAGATGTGCATCTTGATCAACATGTGGGTCCCCGAACAATTGGACTGAGGGCTGTCTCTGACTCTGTTGCTAGCCCTTAGTTCCTTTTCCCCTAGCTGGGCTGTCTTGCCTGTCCTTAGTGAGAGAGGAAGCTCTTAGTCCTACCTCATGTGATGTGTCAGTGTGGGTTGGTACACAGAATGACCCTCTCTGAAGAGAAAGAGGGAATGAGGGAGGGGAGAATGATGGTGGGACTGTGAGGAGAGATGGGACGGGCCTGGAATGAAGATGTAAAATTTATAAATAAATTAATTACTGTAAAAACATCAGGATATTTCTAGACTATTTAGGAAATTAGGATAGTGCAGAAACAGATGAGGCTGTTTGGGAAAGTATAGGAATCTAGATGGGTGTTTTGAGATGTATAAAAAGTCCATTTATATCCCCTTCAAGGAACCTGGAGACCACCATGGGTGTTGATATCCTGATAGGAGTCACAGGTCAATAGAAAGCCATATGTCCCTTTTGTCGGAGCAAGGAAAATGGCTAATTTGCTGGACTATTTCACTGCTATTTTAAAAATAATGGGTTTAGTTACAGCATGCCACTATATAGATGTCCTTCTAATGTGTTTTTATTTCCCATACTCATATGTATCACATTTTAAAAATCATATTTATTCAGCAGAATATCTTTATGAAGAACTTTATAGTTTGGTAGAGTTTTCCTGTCTTAATTAGAAATGTATGATTACACATATTAATGAAATTACACACTTCGAGAAAGCAAAAATTATTACTATCACCAAATACAATAATTTTAAACACAGGCATTTTAATTTTGAATGATTTGTCCATGATTATTTTATGTCCAAGGTATACTACATTTCTTTATTAGGAAACTTGCAGAGTATCTCCCTTGTTTCAGTCACAATTCTTTTTGTCTCTAGGATTAATATATAAAATTTACTATACACTAATAAGCATGTGCACTCCTCTCCAATCTTTAAAACGTTCTGACTTCTCTGTGCATAAAGCTTTCTGACTGTATCTCAGTAAAGCATATTCATCTTTAAAGTATGCTATGATTTTTGCATTTGTTAGACTCCAAGGTTCACAGTCTTAATGATTTTGCATGAAGCCTTTTTTCACATGGGCCTTTAACAGGTTAAAAGAATTAGGAATTAATAATCTTTGGAGATGAATATAAATGTCATGATTTTTTATACATTACTCTCTTTTTAATATTGCTGTTATTATTATCATTTATTACAATTTATTCAAATTACATTGCGGTTATGGCTCCCTCCCTCATCTCCTCCCAATCTCACCCTCCTCTCCCCCAATGCCCCTCCCCTAATGCACTGATAGGGAAGGTCCTCTTCCCCTTCTATTTGACCCTAGTCTATCATGATGTTTTATACAAGTATTCCTCCTATTTTGGAACACATCTTACATTTATCTATCCTATCTAACATCAGTCACCTATCTATCATCTATACATATATCTTTTACACAAACATACACACATATATGGTTGTGGAAATGTTATTCCAAACACATATTGTTCAAGAATTGTTCAGAATCACTGTTTTAAAGTCAACAGTTTGAAAGAAATGAAATGCATGTGTCACTTTGTCAGTTATGGCCTGAGCCTTGGGATGTTGACATCACAGTGGTTTCTCCCTCTGACTACTACAGAATGTGTGCTTTTCAGTAGTTTGACTACAAACTGCTGTAGCAGTTTTTGTTTAGTGCCATGAGAGAAAAGCTTAATTTGTGCTCAGTGAAAGATTCTCCATTCCAGGCTCCACTGTAAAGGTATTTTTAAATGACTATTATGGTTTTCATGATACACTAATGGTTTCAAGAAGCATGTCTTGACTCATTCAGATTATGTAAACCCAGATTCATAAAAAAATACTCCTACTACAATTTAGTACCATTCCCCAAAAGAAAGAAAAAAATATCTGAAGTATGCTCTGAGCTATAAAGGAGAAAGATGTTTGTATATCTGACCAAGTTATGAGTGAGGACTATTCTCTATAACATCTAATTTTGGTACTCATCCTGACTACAAGGATTTGTTTTAAATTTGTGTCAGATTTCAACCTTAAAATCTCAAAACTCTCTGGTTTTCAACAGACTTTTATTGTTTCTGACATATTTTCTGTTCTTTCAAACCTAAATCTCAATATTTTGATATAGATTCAGATTAGACAACTGTTTTCCAAACGTGCTCATTTACTTTCAATTCTGTTATCATAAAACTGAATTAGTATTACTTTTAACATACCTTTACATTACATACCTTTCATTTATGTGCATATTGAAAACCATTGACTGCTGTCTTTCTTTGACACTTTGATTCATTTCATTAAGTGTTTTCTAACTAAAAGCTATGGGATCTCTGTATACATTCCTTGTTTTTAGCAGAGTAATAGTCACTTAAGTACAGATACATTTTAAATGCTTAATTATATGATCTGGATAATGGAAAAAACACCAAATCTTAGATGATTATAGGAAAGAATTTTATTATGGATAAAAGATGAAAAATGTTCAGGGGATTCTAGAAAAGTTCAGACCTGGGGGGAGAAAAACATTTCATGTGACCAAGCTGTCTATGAGAAAAGAAACAATATTAAGACAGGAAAGTGGAGATAGCTCAGACAAGTAAAGAAACTGCCTTTATAAAGAGATAGTTTGCTTGAATATTTTGGGAGTTAGCAGAGTGTAGGCTTGTTTGGGAAGTGACAGGAATACAGTTGTGGGTTCTGAGATGTATAACAAGTACTTTTACTTCCCCTTCAGTTGACCTGGAGGCCAGCATTGGTGGTTGATATCCTGATATCACATGTTGGTGGAGTGCCATATGTCGCTTTTGCCAGAGGCAAGGAAAATGACTTCTCTTGCAAATTGAGCCCGTGTTTTAAAACTATGCACCCTTTGAAATTTAGTATGGATATCAGTCTTGTAATTATCCACTGAATACCTGTTCTGTTAGGTCGAGACCTGTCCCAGGAAAATCCATATTTACCCACATGGAAGCCTATGAGGAATTCACCACCGATGGAATATACCGAACCTTACTATGCCAAGGCTCCAGGAAACTGAGAAGAGACAGAACGAAAAAAAAACAAAAAACAAAAAACAAAACTACATCTCTCCTTGTTCAATGATGTTTTGGTTGTGACTAATAACCTGTGAGAGTATATCCCTCATGCCTGCCGTAGTATTAGAGGCTACACTTTGATTAGGCTTTACTGTACAAAAATAAAATAGTTTTTTGTTATGTTTTGCTTTATAATTACTTCATTATTTCCCCATTTTATTTCTTATTACACATCCTCCCATGTTCCCTTACTTGGTCTCTTTTAAAATCATAGCTTCTTTTTTTAATTAATAATTGTTACACAAATATATGTGTGTTAAGGTACATATATGTGTGTGGATATATATATATTCCTAACTACATAATCAGCTCAGTCAGTATAATATTAATTGTATATATATTTTCAGGACTGACCATTTGGTATTGATAGCCAATTGGTCTGCTATTCCTATGAAAGGGGTATTTCTCTTACTCTCAAAATTGCACAGCGGCACAGACTTTTTGAAGTAGAGTTGAAGCTTAGTGGACTTTCTTCTGTACACATTTTCACTTTCTTATCACAAATGTTTCAGGCATATTTTAAAAATGAATTATTTAAAGTGTGATGCTGTTTGAATTGAGGAAAAGATAGCAATAATTGTGAAAAAGAGAGAGGTGTCAGTAATTATAGTTATTTTGAGGCTAACTTATGAGTATTGGAAGTTTGTGGACTACACTAAAATTTTTCTCAAAAACTATTTAAAATATGAAAGCTAAAATCACTGATTATATTGGTTGCTCAAAGGGGATCATATATGTAAGCCTCTGAACTCATAACTTCCAAATTAGTGTGAAGAGATGAGAAGCAGACACTATCCCCACACTCATCAGGGGAACTGCTGGTACCATGTAGGTCCTGCTTGGTGATCCTGCAGATGCTAAGGACTGCAGTGATTGAAGCTACATATATATATATATTTTTTTTTCATTGTTACATATGAGCATGAAGGTGTTTTCTAGGACCACATCACATATAATCTCTAGGGGCCATGATCATAGCCTTCATATTATTCTGAAAGGAATAAAATTGGTCCTGACCTCATCAAGTACATATTTTAAGGAGTATTCTCATAAGTATGTAAATAGATTTTAGGACAGACATCAATAAAACAGTCTCAGTTTGGGGTGTAAATTTTCCAGTCATTGAGTAATATTCCTGAAGATCCATTTCATAAATTGTGAAAAAAATGAAAGAAGAGAGTTCTTCTATACATTATAGAGACAACCAAATGCATACATTTTTCTCTCAACCCTGAGAGAAAACTCAGCCCTCAACATTTTTCTCTCACTGTAAGCTCCCACCCTAGAAAAGGGTAACTTAGTGTCTGACCAGTGCAGGCCTAAACTAAGTGAATGGCCCAGCAGTCTGTCCATCTTTCTTGTCATTTCTCCTCAGCTCCACTTTAGTCCACAATTGGAAATCCTAATTTTATTTTGAAAGATAGTAATCAACTCATTTGAAATAAAAAACAATACTGATCATTTTCCATCAATGTGTTTATGAAACAAGTGAATTTCACTTTGACTTTTGAAGATAATGGAAACTAAAAAATGTTTGATTTTCTTAAAATCTATTTTGTTCCTCTTTGGTTGAATTGGAATAGTAATTAAAACTGTTTCAAGATTATCATTTATAGTATGAAAAGAGGATTATCAAGCTTATGAGATGGTTGTCATTTTTCCATTTTCAATGTAGATTATTTCTAATAAGAAATATTAGAATTAGAAGTTACAGGTTTCATTAAGCATTACTTCCCAATTTTGGTTCATATATGTATATACATATGTGCACATATATATATATTATGTATATACATATATGTATATATAAAATCATATACACATATATGCATACATTCACAATGTCTTGAGGGTGGAAAGCAAATGTAAATATGAATATTTCATATATTTGAGGTGTGTGTGTGTTTATGTGTATCTTGAAGTATATGTTACATGATATACTTGTGTTTTCACTATAGAATGTTATGTTAGATGGGTGGGAAATCTTTATTTCTTCACATTTTTGAAATATTTACGTGTAGGAATTTTGAATCAGGGTTTATACTTGTCACCTAATTTCTCCTGAATCTGAGAGAGAGTCATTATCTTCAGTTGTTTGGTCACATATTAGTTCACCAGTATCCAGTGAAGAATTCCAAATTCAGGTTTACATAACAAATGCCCCAGAAAATTCTCAGTCCGTCATAAAAAATAATACAAAAGAATCACAAATGTGGGAAGGAGAACTCTCAGGAGATAGAGATAGTGAGAAAAATTAATCAGAACACATTACATATGTGTATGAAATTCTTAACCAACTTCATATAAAAAGTGTGAAGAAAGAATGAGACTTAGGCTCCCAGGTAATTGTTTTTCAAAAACACTTTTGATAACATCAGAATGTTTGATAAGATGACATTTGTAATCAGTTGATGAGTTACTGGAAAAAAGAATCCTCTTTGTGTTGCTTGCACATCGTGGGTTCATTGAAGGAGCAACAGCAGTAAGCTGGTGTGACTTCTTAGTACAGGGTAAAGAACAATGGAATGTGAATATTATTATGTCAGACAGTATTTCTATAGCATTTATTTTGAAAAGGTTATCAAAATTAATGAGTTAATAAAAAATCTTAACTAGTTTTTGATATGAATTATGGAAATAAACAATTCAAAAAGGTTAGTATTCAATTAAATAGGGTTGGAGAAATATTGAAAGATAGCTTTCTAAAAATGCTATGCCTTTAAAATCCATCGTATACCTCTACAACAAAATACTCACTAATCAGAAAAAGACCAGTCTTTGGGTATTTTGTGACCATCAAAAAGTGTATACTCAGTGACTTCCTTCAACACAAGCTTTGTTGAGGTCTGTGTACCATGGCATAAGCTGTGCCTTGATCATAGAGAGGTATGAGTCTTCCTCTGCTTTGGGACAGGAAGAACTGGGTCTTACTACAAGCAATTCCAACTATAATGAAAAGCAAATTAACAAATACTTGATTCTCTTTCTAGGGGGAAGAAAGGTTTAAAATAAGAGTCCATTTCACTGAGTTACTTAGGGATAGATGACTGTGGACATCAGGACAGACAGCAGCTCTGCTTGCAAGTCCATTCACCTGTTTGGCCCCAAGAAACATCTTGTTGCCACTTTTTGGTAAGCTTGGACCTGTGTTCAGAAAAAGGCTGGCTGTAGAAATTGTGGGTCAGAATAATGCTAACTCACATGGAAAATCTAAATCTCTTCACCAGAATATTTACTAAATAAGAATTTATTAGTGTCATTGTATGCAAGCTGCCAACTCAAGTTTTCCACTTCTGTGAAGACCGAGTATGTCTGTACTTTTCATTATACACATTTCTACATGTAAGTAGGTTCCTTAAGATTTTGATCTGTGATGGTCATCAGCACTCCACAAAATCCTTGGGTTGAAAATGAAGTGCATTGTGTTATATGAAGAACATGACAGGACCAGGCCTTACCTCATTCTTCACATTCCTCACTGCAAAATGACCTGGTATTTTCTGTGTTTTTAAAGTATACAAATTGATCTCTCCTCAGTGATAATGTGTAGTATAGTTGATTTTGAAAAAACTACCTCCTATACCCTCAAGTTAATTTCCTAAAAGTTGTATTTGATTGTACAGATAAAAATAGTTAACCCTTGGACTGCTCAAGGTCTTAAATGTCTGTGCAGCAGAATATCACTGGTGTCTATATTCAACAGATGAAGACCAGTGTCATTATACCATCGGAATCACTGATTTGTGCACTGCAGGTAAATTTCAAATTCACATTCTGATCTTTCCAGAGAAGATGTGATTATGGTATACTGAGAATATCTTGAATATGAAGGTTGGAATCACAGGGATTATGTAGTGTAAACCTTGTGTTCTATGCAAGTATACACCAGAATTCATGTCTTTTCCACATTAAAATTTCATCACAGGCAATCCCCTTCATTCCTCTGTCCATATGTCTAGTCTCATCACAGAGTTGACTCAATTAACATAAGTGCTTGCAAGTTGTATAAACTTTTGGGTTCTGTGACTTTACTCTTTACCTGGAAAAGCATTTCCATAGACATGAGGAAGAAGATCATCTTTGTGTTGTTCTCTCAATATTTTCTGTCATTTTGTAATATGTCTGAAGATTTTCTATGTTAATTTTTGGTGTTTCTCCCATCTGGAATATGAGAAGATACTGTGTCTAGGGATATATGAAGTATTTACTCACGTTTCCATTAAACTTTTTATGACTGAGTGAAGTTTGGAAGTCAAATTGACACTAGTGCACATTCAATTAAATATGCACCAGGCATTTTCAATAATGCATATAACCAAATTCCTTTGATGTTTCTGTGTCACATTTTAATTTGGTGATATTAGATGTATTATCTGTTTACACTTGCATATTGAGGGCCACAAGCATAATCTACCCTTCTGATAAGAGTGGTTTCAGGCAGAATATAAAGTGGGTAAGCAGTTAATAGTGGAAACATGAAAGGTGAGAGTCTCTTGTCAAGAATCATTCACAGAGAATTTCAGTATGAATGTGCAGCTCCATTTATGGATGTAGAACCATGGCAAAAGAGAAGTGAAATGTATCTGAATGTTCCTGGCAACAAGGATCACAATTTTCAGAAATCTGAAATAACTCACATTTTAGCTTATGAATGAAAAACAGTACCTGGCATAGGGCTATAAAATAATAGAATTAAGAATAGTGGAATGAGTCTTTCAGAGGCCCTGTGTGGTAGGATTCTTCCCTGTTCCCTGTTTTCTCCCTCTTCCAATGTCTATCCCATTTGCATTTGTGAATGAGGATTGATCATCTTACCCAGGGTCATCCTTCTTACTTAGCTTCTTTAGGTATACAGATTTTAGTATGTTTACCCTGTATATTATGTCTAATATCCACTTACAAGTGAGTATATACTATGTGTATCTTTCTCCTTCCGGGATAACTTACTCAGGATGATCTTTCCTAGTTTCCACTATTTGCTTACAAATTTCATGATATCCTTGTTTTTATTGCTGAGTAGTATTCCATTGTGTAAATGTACCACAATTTCTGTATCCATTCCTCCTTTGAGGTACATCTTGGTTCTTTGCAGATTCTGTCTATTATGAATAAAGCTGCTATGAACATGGTTGAGTAAATTTCCTTGTTATATATTTGAGGATATTTTGGATATATGCCTAGGAGTTGTAAAGCTGGATCTTGAGAAGGAGATGCTGAGACTCATAGCCAAACTTTGGGCAAAGTGCATGGAACCTTATGAAAGAAGGGGGAGACAGAAAGACCTGGAGGGGACAGGAGCTCCACAAGGAGAGCAACAGAACCAAAAATCTGGGCCCAGGTGTCTTTTCTGAGACTGATTCTCCAAGGAAGGATCATACATGAAGATAGTCTAGAATCACTGTACAGATGTAGCCCATGGCATCTCAGTGTCCAAATGGGGTTCCCTAGTATGTAGAACAGGAGCTGTCTCTGACATGAACTCAGTGGCTGGCTTTTTGATCACCTCCCCATGAGGGGTTGTGGGCAGCCTTATGAAGCCACAGAGGAAGACAATGCAGCCAGTCCTGATGAGACCTGATGGGCTAGGGTAAGATGGAAGGGCAGGAGTTCCTGGGGAGGCAAAGGAGGAGGGAGGGCATGATTGGGAGGAAAAGAGGGAGGAAATTACAACAAGCATACAAAGTGAATAAATTATAATAAAGTAAATCAATTAAAAAAGATTGTAGAAAAGAATAGCGAAATGGGTAAGGGTTGTACTTTGGATAAAAAAAAAATGTTCATCAACAAAATGATAAGACCCTTGGAATATATTCAATATAACTGTGGTCTAACTCATTCAATATAATACTTTTCACTTTATGAAATCTTAGTGTGCTAAATTCATATGAAAAAATAATGATAAATTTTATCATAAAAGGTGTTTTCCCTGCTTAAGTGTGTGTTCTAACCAAAGGTCACATTCTTTATGTTTGCATTAGTGTGAATAATGAAATAATAATTTCTTTCTATGTGAACAAGACATTCCCAACCAGCATCACCACTATTGTTTAATTCCTATCATGTATGTTTTCCAGTGAAATAACAGATCTAACAGCAGCCCAGTCATGTGAAGAATGCCAGCTACACCTGCATGCTTATAGATGGAAATTGACTTTATATTATTTTTAATGAGGAATAATATTAAATACCTTAGCATTTTTCAAGAGTCTATTTTTTTTCACTTTTTAAATTATAGTTTTATGGACTAGAAAGAGTGGTGGTACTTTTTTCCCCAAAGGTATTTTACTCATTTTAATTCCTCATTGATAAAGGAATGGCAGTCTGTGCTCTATTTCTTTTACAAAAATGTATTTGATGGACTGTTTTCAAATGTGCTGTTGATTACATCTTTCCTAGCTACTGCTTTAAATTTTCTTGTTCAAATGCATAGTTTGCTTTATTATGAGGAAGTTTTATATGCTATGCTCTTCATCATCTCCTCTTTCTATTGGAGTGAGCAGTTTTCTCCAGAGTTATTTTAATTTCCACTCGGTAGATGTTACTCTCCCATGTATGCTCAAATCATCTGATGCTTTCTGCTTTGAAGTCAAGGAGGTTTCTGCCCTTCCCTCGCAGACAAAAATTTTGAAGACTGGCTGTGTTTGCTAGATCAATGTGTTATTATCTGACCATGTCTTTCTTTCTGAAACATTTTTTAATATTCCCAATTCTAATAATGCATAGTCCTGAAGATGTGTTTAAAGCTAAGATGATATTGATAAAATATTGACAGTGATTAGCTTGTAATACTCTACTTACAGATTCACTTTACTGTATTTTTTTTTACTATTTTTTTTTTTATTGCATTTGAGCAGATCCATTAACGATGCCAATAAGGGAAACAGGAAACCCCTTCCACTGAAGATATTCATTGAGGACATCATAAACTGTGCCAATGTATGTGAATATAAAACCAAAAATGACATTCATTACATATTCATGACTAGGAGAGAGACAGTTTGTAGAATAATGAAATATGGAGATATAAGAATAGGGTAGAGGAGAGAGAGTGAGAATTTAGGCAGTGGTATATAGAAACAGTATGTGTATTCCATGCACATAAAAGTATTTACAGTGTGATATGTAGAAAGCAATATGAAGCAAGATTGTTCCACATTAGTTACAGTGCCAAAAAAGAGAAACTACTGTTAAATGATCCACTCCCATACAATTTCAATCCAAATATTCCTACCATAATTAAACTGTTTTCTCCTGGTTCTTATTGCTTATATATAGACTTCTGTGTTTTTCCACTATTGCTTATATTGTAAAATAAATTTGTCTAATCATAAATAATTCTAATAGAAAATTAATATAAACAAATTTTTAAGCAAAATATTACAAAGGATTAACATTTGATCTTTATATTTACCTGATTGGTGACGTTTTACATTTTTAATTATGGCCTGTATTCTTTCTCTCAATGTGTACTCTAGCACCTTATTTTAAAGCCCAGCTATATAGTCTTGTCTTTTTTTCCATATATCTATGTGAATCTCCTAGGCATAAGGATGTCTTTTCATGTAACTTCTGCTTAAAAATCACCTTTATAGACTTGATTGTGTGTGTGTGAGAGAAAGAGAGAGAGACTAACTGTATGGTGCTTAAGATAGAGCTCATGACCTCACATGACCTCATACATACTACACACTGAGTTACACCCTTATCTATTAAATAATTTTCTATTCTTCTAATATTGTTTTTTACACAATTGGATTCAGTGCAGATCATCAGTTTAACTATTATGTAGAATTCAGAGCATTCCTTCCTAAGAACAGGATGAAATGTAGCTGAAAGAATAACCATGTCTTTGACTTTCTTAAACACAATGGGTTATAAAACACATTTAGAGTCAATATTCTAACATATCACTGTAGAAATTGTCCTAGAATAACAAAGGTGTTTATTATTAAGAAATTTTAGATCACCAAAGTGATATGTTCTTATACCAGGTCTAGGTTATACAAAACAATAATTAAACAAAAAAGTGTAATATAAAGTTAAGTACTAGTCAGTAACATAAATTGGAGAACACTCTCACCAGCTTTGCTGAACCAGATACGTCTATCTTCAGGCAGAGAAAAAGAAATATTCCTGTATAGGAATACTCTCTTGCCTCTCCTTGACTGATTTCAACTGTGGCAAATGTTCAGAATTGTACATCAGCAATCTCGCTGATGTCTTTAAACAATATTGTAACATAAACTCAGTTCCTTTAAAATAATTATTTCTACTGATTTTCACACAAGATCCTATTGGTTTTCTATTTTATCCTGCAAAATTTTTTTAATAAAAATATTCCATTTTTTTATGTCATAATGTTTGCTTTAGGAGCTTCCATGAACAATTAACATTCTGGAAAGGTTTTGATATGACATATGTTTGAAAAAGTGTGTGGACAGTTCACAGTTGATTGGAAATTCTACTATACGCCACAGCATCACAGTTAGAGGAATTCTGTCAAGAGCATTCATTCTTTTTGTCCTTGCCTGTGTATTCAGCATGCAAGAACGTTCTGACTGTGTAAGGATTACCAAAAATCTAAGCTTTTCTCTCTTTGTAGTTTACTAAGACTTTGAAGGAAAAAGACCTCAGTGATTTAGTTCAAAACTTGCAAATTGAGTCCACACTCCTTTGGGCTTAGAATTTCTAACAGCCTGGGAACATTTACAAAGAGATGCTTCTTGGAAAATTTAGTGATAGTTACTACTTCCAGATATACTGAAAGCTGAAGGCTGCAGCAATTTTTTGATAGCTTTTTGTATAGTGCAGATGATTCAAAATACATACTTTCAGCTTTTCCTTATGTGATAAAGTTTATTTCTTTTTTTGTTCTTGAAGCAATAGTCTCAGAACATAGAACATTCTTCTAAAACTTTAAATACTTTATTATTCTCCACCATTTTAATTTTTCCATGTCCTTCACCCTTTTTTAATGGTTTTTCTTGATTTTCTCTTTATAGTTTGGCCTCTTGGGGTTTGAAAATTATGCTTATAGTAAAAGTATAATTTATAGATAAATCAGGAAAAATTTTAAGCTATTATTTAATATTTTTATTTCAAATATTTTGCTTTATTTTTTTTATTTATTACAATTTATTCACTTTGTATCTCAGCTGTAGCCCCCACCTCCACCCCCATCCCAGTCTCCTCCCAGTCTGACTCACTCTTCATATACCCCTCACCTAGTCCACTGACTGGGGAGGACCTCCTCCTCTTCTATCTGAAGCTAATCAGGTCTCATCAGGGATGGCATCTTTCTCTGTGGCTTGGTAAGGCTGCATCCCCCACCCCCAGGGAGAGGTTATGAAAGGCTGACCACTGAGTCCATTTCAGAGAGATCCCCTGAACCCCTTTCTAGGGTACCCACTTGGAAATTGAGCAGCCTATGGGCTTCCTATGTACAGGGCTTCTAGGTTCTCTCCCTCCATGGTTGTTGATTGGAGTATCAGTCTATGCAGGCCACCCTGGGACCAGGTTTTTTGGCTCTGTTAGTCTCCTTGTGGAGCACCTGTCCCTTCCAGCTCTTTTTATCTCCCCATTTTTCCATAATCTCTGCCCTCTGCTCAAAATTTGGCTATGAGTCTCAGTATCTCCTTCAAAACCCTGATGGGTAGAGTCTTTCAGTGGACCCTGTGGAAGGCTCCTGTCCTGTTCCCTGTGTTCTGTTCCCTACTTCCAAAGTCTTATCCTGTTTGTCCTTCTAATCAAGGTTGTAGTCTCTCATAGGGTCCTCCTTGTTTTAGCTTCTTTAGTACTATACATTTTAGTATGTTCACCTTATATGGCTACTATATACTTATGTGAGTATATTACATATGTGTTTTTCTGCTTCTGGGATACCTCATTCATGATGATATTTTCTAGTTTCATCCATTTGCCTACAAATTTTATGATTTTCTTGTTTTTAATTGCTGAGTAGTATTCCATTGTATAAATATACCACAATTTCTATATCCATTCCTCTGTTGAGGGCCATCTAGGTTGTTTCCATATTCTGGCTATTAAGAAAATGCTATAAACATAGTTTAGCAAATGTCCTTGTTCTATATTTGAGCATCTTTTGGGTATATGCTCAGGAGTGGTAGAGCTGGATCTTGAGGTAGCACTAGTCGTAATTTTCTGAGAAACTGTTGGATTGATTTCCAAAGTGGTTGTACAAGGATACATTCCCACCGTCAATGAGGGTTCTCCTTTCTCCACAATATTTCTAGAATGTGTCATCCCTTGAGTTTTGATCTTAGCTATTCTGATGGGTGTAAGGTAAAATATCAGGGTAGTTTTGATTTTCCCTGATGAATAAGGACATTGAACATTTATTTAAGTGTTTCTCTGCCATTCTATATTCCTCTACAGAGAATTTTCAGTTTAACTCTGTACACCATTTTTTTTAATTTGGATTACTTGGTTGCTTTTTAACTTCTTCAGATATTTATGCATACTGGATATTCGTCCTCTGTAAGATATAGGGTTGGTGAAGATCCTTTCCCAGTGTGTAGGCTATCCTTTTCTTCTAACAACAGTGTCCTTTGCTTTAGAGAAGCTTTTCAGTTTCATGAGATCCCATTTATCAATTGTTGTTCTTAGAGCCTGTGCTGTTGGTGTTCTGTTCAGGAAGTTGTCTCCTGTGCCAATGAGGTCAAGGCTCTTCCCCACTTTTTCTTCTAGCCAATTTAGTGTGTCTGGTTTTATATTGAGGTCTTTGATCCACTTGGACTTTAGTTTTGTGCAGGGCACTAAATATGGATGTATTTGCATTGTTCTACATGTAGACATCCAGTTAGACCAGCACCATTTGTTGAACATGCTGTCTTTTTTCCATAGTGGTTTTGGCTTGTTTGTCAAAAATCAAGTAACTGTAGGTGTATGGGTTTATTTCTGGATCTTCAATTTGAGTCCATTGAGCTACTATTCTGTTTCTATGCCAGTACCATGTGGTTTTTATTACTATTTCTCTGTAGTACAGCTTGAGATCAGGGATGGAGATACCTCCAGACAATAGGTTGTTGTATAGGATCATTTTGGCAATTCTGAGTTTTTTGTTTTTTCATATGAAGTTGAGAATTTTTCTTTCAAGTTCCAGTTCTGGTGGTGCAGGCCAGTAGGATTTGCTGAAGGAGGCAGAGGCAGGTGTATCTAGAGTTTGTTTGTTTTTGAGAGAAAATTTGCTTGTGTATCCTTGGTTGTGTTGGACTCATTTTGTAGACCAGGCTGGCCTTAAAGTCACAGAGATCTGCCTGCCTCTTCCTCCCTGAGTTCTGGAATTACAGGTATGTGCCACCATGCCCAGATCCACAGATTGAGTTCTAAAACAGCCGTGGCTATGTAGACATATCCTGTTTCCAATTGATTCCAAAAAGTTAGGCTATATCTCAAATAATGAATATTTTTCTAATATAATCTGACTGGTTTCAACAAAGCCTTTTGTTACATGTACTCATATCAAGAAAACTGTGGTAGCAATGATAATAAGAAATAATATGGGGAAGTTTTGTCGGGAGGCAAGATGGCAGTGCTGGGAAGACTCTCATTCTGACCATCAGCACAGCAGGATCAGCACAGTGACCAGCAATCAGAACTCGCAGCCATAAAACACAGTCATTGTGTTTCCCAGGTGAGAGGATACCCCACAGTGGGGATTCAATCAGCTTTTAACTCACCCGGCTAAACCGCGGAAGAGACCCAGTTCCACCAGAAGCTTGGCTGCTGCTGCCAGCCGCCAGCCCCAGCCCCAGCCCAGAACCACAAGCCAGTGTTTCTGGTCACCGTCCCAGACTGAACTGTGCGCACCACACTATCAGAGACTGGAATTTTCAGTCGAGAGATAACCCCACGGTGCAGGAAATGATTGGGACTGACCTTAGGTCACCCAGACATCCCCTGGAAAAGACTTGGGTTCCATGGGCGCCCCAGGAGCCAGCCCAGAGCCAGAGCCGGGGACCCAGGCTTCCATACAGAGCTCTGCCTGCATGCCTGATGCGCCGCCTGAGATAGAGCTGTGGGCACCAGGGCACTAGCTAAAGAGTTTCACTGTCCAGTGCAAACACAGGGAGGGAAATGGCTGGTCTGATCTCGGAGCACTCAGCCGACACCCCCACCCTGAAAAGGCCTCAGGAAAATTACCAGTTTAGGCATCCAGGCTCCCAAAGGCCAGAAAGGCAGACACAGGCAGTCTCTGCGTGCCAGGCAGCTGGCGGAAACAGCCGCCATCACTCAGCTGTGCTCCAGACACAGGCAGTTTCTGCGGCCAGCCAGCTGAGCAGTGTGCACTAGGGCAAAAAAAGAGACTGAGGGTCCCTGTCTCTAGAGAATCCACAGGGAAGGAAGGAAACTGTACTGACTTAAATCACCCAATCCTTCCCTGGAATAAGCCTAGCAGAACAGTGGGGCTGAGCCGCCATCACTCAGCTGTGCTCCAGACACAGGCACAAACAATTGCTGCACGACAGATGTCCAACTGGGTCACAGCAGCTGATCATTAAATTTACAGCAAGAAACCCAGAAAAAGGGCAGCTGTCCTCAGGACTTCCCTGGGTGAGAGGAGAACCCTCTCGACTAACAAAGACCACAGTTACCACTCAGGTCTCTATCCCTGAGGTGAGCAGCAGCAACTCCTGAAAAAACACCAGCCATCCAGGGACTATACCCAAAAAGCTGAGAAGACATCCTTCAGGAAAAACCAGCTTTGTGCAAAAGGGATTCTCTCCACCACGGGATCCGCAGGAATCACCATAAAATAACCCCAAACCCCTGAGATAGCATAATGGGTAGAGGCCAGGGTAAAAGCTCAAGCAACAAAAGACAGAGCAATATGACATCTCCAGAACTCAGTTATTTACCCAGGGGCAAGTAACCCTGGACACCCCAGCATAACTGAAATCCAAGAAGATGACCTAACAACTATGCTCAAGAAGATTATAACAGAGGAAACAAATAAGATAGGTAAAGACATAGAGGAAGATAAACTCAGAATATTGCCATCCGTAAAGAAATAGAGGAAGCTGCAGCCAAACAGTTTATGGCCTTTAGAAAGGAAATACTTAAAGCACTGAATGAAATAAAAGAAACAGAGTTGAAGGAACTAAAAGAAAAACAGGAAAGTACAATCAGACAGGTGAAGGAAGTAAAACAACTAAAGACCTGAAGATAGAATTGGAAAAATTAAAGAAAACACAAATGGAGGAAATAATGGAGAGGAAGAACCTGGGGAAGAAAACAGGAACTACAGAGGTAAGCATAAACAACAGACTACAAGAGATGGAAGAAAGAATCTCAGGTGTAGAAGATACAATAGAAGAAATCGATGTATCTGTCAAAGAAAATGTTACATCCAAAAAATTCCTGACACTGACCGCCCAAGAAATCCAAGACAATATGAAAAGACAAAACCTAAGAATAATAGGTATAGAGGAAAAAGAAGACTCCCTCTCCAAGGCCCAGAAAATATTTTCAACAAAATCATTAAAGAAAATTTCCCCAAGTTAAAGGAGAGGCCAATAAGAATACATGAGGCCTACAGAACACCCAACAAATTTGACCAGAGAAGAAAATCCTCCCGCCACATAATAATCAAAACAGTAGGTATACAGAACAAAAAAAAAAAAAAAAAAAAAAATACTAAAAGCTGCAAGGGGAAAGGCCAAGTAACTTAAATCTGGACCTCAACAATGACAGAAAGAGCAAAATGCCTACACATACACATGGAACCTGAACAACTCTACTCAATGACAGATGTCATGGAAGAAATAAAGAAAATAATTAAAGATTTCCTAGAATTCAATGAAAATTAAGATACAACATACCCAAACTTACGGAACACAATGAAAGCAGTGCTAAGAGGAAAATGCATAGCACTAAGTCCCTTCATATAGGAATTTGAGACATCTTATACAAGCAAACTAATGACACAACTGAAAGACCTAGAAAAAAACAACAGGATGTAGACAGGGACAAGAGGTGTAGATGGCTGGAAATAATCAAATTCAGTGCTGAAATCAACATTAGAAAATAAATGATTCAAAGAATCAACAAAACCAAGAGGTGGTTCTTTAAGAATATCAACCAGAGAGACAAACTCTTAGCCAAAGTAACTAAAAGGCAGAAAGACACTATCCAAATGAACAAAATAAAAAATGAAAAGGGTGATATAAGGATAGAAAACAAAGAAATCATTAGGTATTACTTCAAAAGCCTATATATCACAAAAATTTAATATCTATATAAAATGGACAATTTTCTTGATAGATTCCACTTACCAAAGTTAAATCAAGATCAGGTAAATAAAAAGTCCTATCTCCACTAATGAAATAGAGGAAGTCATCAAAAGTCCCCATCCAAAAAAGCCCAGGGCCAGATGGTTTCAGTTCAGAATTCTACCAGACCTTCAAAGAAGAGTTAATACTCTTCAAACTATCCCAGAAAATAGAAACAGAAGGAACATTAACAAATTAATTCTTTGAAACTGCACTCACATCACACTAATGACCCAAGAAAGACATGAACTTCAGAACAATTTCCCTCATGAACACTGACACAAAAGTATTCAGTAAAATGCTCGCAAACCAAATACAAGAACACATAAAAGATATCATCTACCACTATCACATAGGCTTTATCCCAGGCATGCAGGAGTGGTTCAGTCTATAGAAATCCATCAATTTAATCTACCACATAAATAAACAGAAGGAAAAGAATCACATGATCATTTCCATAGGTGCCAAAAATCCAATGCCTGTTCATGTTTAAAATTTTGGAGAGATCAGGGACACAAGACACATACCTAAACATAGAAAAGTCAATATACAGCAAGCCTATAGCCAGAGAAATTCAAATCAATCCCAACTAAAATCAGGGACAAGGCAAAGCTGCCTGCTCTCTCCATATATTTTTAACATAGGACTTGAAGTCATGTATCACTCTGCAAGGAATTTAACCTATGATAGCATTAGATCTTAAAATATAAAGAATATTTAATTTTCAACATTTTCAACAAAACATAAAACTTTCTGTTTGTATTATGGTTGTAAAAGGATTGGCTTTTTTTAAAATATAATAAATAGTAGATTCTCATCATTATATTAATGTATTTTCCTTTACTTTTTTTTTTTTTGTAAAAAAATTCATTTTAAAAATAAATAATTACCTCACTGTGCTTCTTCTTTTTTTTTTTTGCTAAACCTTCTCCTGGACCCACCTTATATTTATTCTCTCTCAAATACATGGCCTCTTTTCTCATTAAATGTGTTTGTGTTTTTGTGTGTGTGTTTGTATTTAAAAATGCAACCTGCTCATTCCATATGATGTTACTTATATATGTTATCACACAGTTGACCACAACCCTAAACAGGCAGCCATGTTTTCATTTACAAAGACTTTCTTTTTTTTCTATTGTTGATACTGAAAATGACAACTGTGTTGTAAATGCAGTTCAGTTTCTTGAGCATTCAGAAACAATCAGACATGTAGTTTTCCTGGAGTTATTTTGAGGCAAGAATCATTAGGTTTGTTAATCACAGAAATACAAATTGATCCTGGACAACTGGAGATCTCACATTTAATGGAGAGCTCATAGCATGGAACACTGCAAGAGCTGAGATGGCCATTCCATGCACCAAAAGGCAAGTTTTTAAAAGTAGGGTGCATATGACACAATAGCATGAGAATTGCCACTCTAAACTTCACATTTTGTGGCTTCAGCAATGACTAAAATGGATTCAGGGATGAGTGTTAGAGACATATGGAACAGCACTACATTATGACACCAGGTCACTTCTTAACTCTCCCCATCTCCATTCCCAAGCAGTTTGAGTAAAAGAATTATTTTTCTACCTGTCTGGTTGGAAATGTGCTGCTCCGGACAAAATGCACAAGAAAAACAGCAGACAGGTCTTTCTTTTTGTAGAACTTTCCAGAATCCTGGATCACAGCTCTGTGTACATACAGATTGAGGAGTCTGAAGGCAACACAGAAAAACTGGTCATGATATCGAACATTAGTTTAAAATAGTTTAGGCTAAATACATGTAACCTATGGAAATTGTATTTATTTTTGAGGAACTCAGGTTTTAATTTGGGAATGTAGAATGGAGATTTAAACTTACCAAACTTTCCAATATTAAATGTTCAACATCTCTTTATGGTGACCAATGACTCACTACTGCCTATCCTGTGTGAAATGTGTAGAACTTCAACATATTCTCTTCTGTGAGGCAGCAAGCCAGAACTGATTTTATTGTATGAATTTTGGGACAGTTGGGTTTTAAGACAAGAATCCAATCACATTTGCCTTCAAGCACACTTGTTTCTACCTTTATATTTCCAGTCTTGTAGTAACACCCATGCACTCTGATTCAGCTCCAAAAGGAAGTTCAATTTTCTGGTGAAATGGTTTGGCCATTGGTGAATTATAATCTGTTACTGTGACTTTTACCCTTGACTCCCAATGCTAGGGATTATTCTATGCCTTTCTTTTCAAACCTTAGTGTAGTAATCAAATGGGATTTTCAGCAGTTGCATTCTTAGATAATCACATAACTAATAAAATTCTAATGCAATTTTAGTTTGTTATATATTAAAAATTTTGTAGGACAGGGAATATTTCTATCTTAGATCTCTTTTCTGCCTTGGTTTGGATCCAGTTTCTGTCTAATGAATATGTACATATTAACAGTAATGTGTTTCTGGATAACTGTATCAGCTGTTAAGAGTGTATACAGCTCTTGCACTGAAATATGAGTTCAGTTCCTGACACACATATCGGGCAGTTCATATACATTGTTTACAGAAATGTCTTGTGTCCAAATCCATAATTTATTGTTTATGCTAGCTCACAACCTTGTGGAATTATTGATATGCTTGAACATGAGTTGTGTGAATGGAAGAATGCTTGAGCATCAGCTAGCCTGTATAATTAACATATGTGAAAATTTCATAAGTTTGTGTGCATGTGTATGTTTACATATAGAAACACTCATACATACCACTATATAACCATGAGCTCTCAATTATTCATTCACTGCATTATGAACAAACACAAACATTCAAATTCAATTCATCTAATTCTAGCTAAGGAATTAACTGACCTTATGTGTGCATTTGTATGTGTATTTATGTATATACATATATGTAATTCTGAAATATTGGTTCATTTCTGATTTAAAGTCATCAAACAGAACTAAAGAGATGTTTTAGTATTTAACATGCTTGCCACATAAGCAGGAAAATGTGAATTTGATCATGATGAAAGGATGGAAGACAAGCTGGGTGCAGAAAAATGGGCCTGTAATCCAAACTTTATGATCATGAAGACAGAGAGAGAACCTAGGTAATGCTGGCCACTGAGTTCAGCAAAATCAGAAAGTAAGGGTTTCACACAGATAAAAATAAAGTTGACAGTAACTGAAGAAGATAACCACAGTTTACTGTGGACTTAAGAAGCACATGTGCTCGTGTGCATGAACACCCACACACAAGCCCACAGTCACAATAGAGCTAAGAAATTAAAATTTCACAATTATTTTAAAAGTTCAAAGAATCATTACACAATCATTTTTTATAATTCTTTACAAATAATTCCCTTCATATTAAATCTTGAAAATTTTCCAGACCTGTTTGTAGTTGTTTGGCCATTGAATCAGAACTTCATTGATGAAAAAGCCTTGATCTTGTGCACTCTTGAAGACAAACTCTCCCACTTTAAGTATTAGTGCATTTTGAAAACTATATGCAATAAAGTTTTGTATATCATATGTTTCCCTAATATTCTTGTTCTCATCAAAGCTTATTTCATCTCCAGCAGCATTTATAAATTTAATTTTCCTCAGAAATGGATGAAGCTGAAGAGAGACATCATATGACATGAGTGGCCCACACAGATTACTGGCTGACTTTAAAGAGAATTTCATTTTCCCTCTCTCTAACATGGCTTTCTTTTTGAAAGTGCTTAGTTTGTTTATTTGTCTTCCCAGTTGTTTAGTGAGATTAAAATTATTCCCCATAGAAATAGCGCAAGAGATACTGAATACAAGTAGAAATATTGTCTATGAGATGCAAGATAGTATAGTGTGTATCATGTCCTTAGTTGAAAAAAGGTCCTGTGTCTTTCTCCAGGACCAGAAAATAATATTTCCATTTAGAAGATGTAGGTTTGAAGAGGATCCAAAATGGTGGCACCCAGTGGACATGGTTACTAAGGATTTGACTGTAGTGACTTCACAGCAAGTGAGAGGTCATGCTGTGGACTTGAAAATGCCAGTGTCTATGCTTCACAACTGTATAGAAGATACTAGAAGGAAAACCCCAACCAAAGGAAATAAACAACACCCAGAGAAACACAGAAAATATATAACACCACTGCTGCAAAACCAAAAGAACAGAAACACAAAAACTTGCTGCAATCATAAAAATCAAAATAACAGGCACTAGCAATCATTAATCATTAGTATCACTCAACATCTATGGACACAGTTCCTCAAAAAAAAAACACAGACTAATACAGTGGATGCATAAACAGGACTTATCAATCTGTTGCATACAAAAATCTTAAAAACAAAGGAGGACATTACCTCAGAGTGAAGGGATGGAAATAGGTTTTTCAAGGAAACTGACCCAAGGAGCAATTTGAAAGAAGCCATCCTAATATCTAATAAAATGATCTTTTAACTGGATGTATTCAAAACAGATATGAGAGGACACATATCATAGCAAAAGGATACATATGATAGAAAAAAATCCACCAAGATGATGTCTCAATTTTGAATATTTTGCTCCAAATACAAGGGCACCTACATTTGTAAAAGTAACATTACTGAAGCTTAAATTATACACTAATACAGCCAGAGTAATAGAGGGAGACTTCAAAACCCACACTCACCAAAGGACAGGTCATGAAGACAGAAAATAAAGAAACAATTAAACTAACATATGCACAGATCAAATAGATTTAACAGACATCTACAGAATTTTCACCCAGACAAAAAGAATATACCTTCTTTTCAGCACCTTACAGAAGCTTCTCCAAAATTGCCCATTGACTTTGACAGAGAGTGAGCCTCAAAAAGTACAATAAAGTTGAAATAACCTTTTTGTCATATAAGACCACAATGGATTAAAGCTAGATATCAATAACAATGGAAACAAGAGAAAACCTAAAAAAATCTCATGGAAACTGAACAACTCAGTGACCACTGAGTTAGGGAAGAAATAAATTAAAGATTTTCAAGAATTCAATGAAAATGAAGGGGCAACATGCCTAAACTTCTGGGACACAATGAAAGCAGTGCTAAGGAGAATTTTTGTAACATTAAGTGCCTTCCTAAAAAGAATTAAGGAATTCTCACAGTAGCAACTTAAAAACATCTGTAAAAGCTCTAGGACAGAAGTAAACACACCCAAGATGAGTTGACAGCAGGAAATAATCAAACTCATGGATGAAATCAGTATCATAGTAAAAATGGAAACAATATAAAGAATCAGAGAAACCAAGAGCTGTTTCTTTTGAGAACATCAACAAGATAGACATACCTCTAAACAAACTAACAAAAAGTCAGAGAGACTGCATCCAAATAAACAAAATCAGAAATGAAAAGGGGGAATAACTCCAAAGAATCATTAGATATTATTTCAAAAGCCTGATTTCTGAAAGTTTCAAAAATTTAAAGGAAATGGAAAATTTTCCTGATAGGTTTCACTTACCAAAGTTAAATCAAGATCAGGTAAGCAGATTAAAGAGTCCTATAAACCCTAAGAAAATAGAAGCAGTTATCAGAAGTCTACCAACCAAAACAAAAAAAAAAAAAAAAAAAAAATCCCAGAACCAGATGGTTTTAGCATGGAATACTACCAGACTTTCAAAGAGGAGCTCACACCAATACTTCAGAAACTATTGTACAAAATGAAACAGAAGGAACATTGCCAAACACTTCCTATGAATCCACAGTCACACTGGTACCTAAACCACACAAGGACCCAACAAAGAAAGAAAAGTTCAAACCCATTTCCTGTATGGACTTTAATGCAAAAATACTCAGAAAGTTACTGGTAAAACCAGTCCAAGACCACATCAAATACATCATCCACTATGATCAAAAAAGCATCATCGCAGGGATGCAGGGATGGTTCAACATATTTAAATCCATCACTGTAATTCACTGAAAGAAAAAATTAAATAAACATGTTCATCTCATTAGATGCAAAAAAAAAAAAAAGCCTTTGATAAAATCATGCACCACTTCATGATAAAAGCCCTGTAAAGATCAGGAATACAAGGCCCTACATAAACATAATAAAGGTAATATACAACAAGCTGATAGCCAAAATAAAATTAAATGGGGAGAAACTCAAAGCAATTACACTAAAGTCAGGGACAGTTACAAGGCTGCCCACTCTCTTCAAATCTTTTCAGTGTAGTACTTTAAGTTCTAGCTAGAGCAATAAGACAACTAAAAAAGATCAAGGGTCCAAACTGGAAAGGAAGAAGTCAAAATATCCCTATTCACAGAAGATACACTAGTATATATAAGTGACCCACAAAATTTTACCAGAGATCTTATAAAGTTGATAAACCCCTTCAGTAAACTGGATGCTATAAAATTAACTCATAAACTCAGTATTCTGCTTGACTATAAATGATAAATTGGCTGATAACAAAATTATGGAAACAACATCTTTCACAAAAGCCAGAAATAATATAATATATCTTGGTATAACTGCCCAAGCAACAGAAAGACCTCTATGACAAGAAGTTCACATCTCTGAAAAAAGAAACTGAAAAAGATATCAGAATATGGAAAGATTGCCCATACTCATGGACCAGTAGAATTAACATAGTAAAAATGGCCATCCTATTACAATCAATCTACAGATTCAATGCAATTACTACCAAAATACCAACCCAAATATTCACAGACCTTGAAAGAACAATTCTCAATTTCATATTGAACACCAAAAGAAAAACAGAAACAACAACAACAAAAACACAATTGCTAAAACTTTTTTGTATAATAAAAGAACTTCTGGAGGTATTTCTATCCTGATCAAGTTGTACTACAGAGCAATAAAAAAAAAAAAAAAAAAAAATCTTATGGGACAAAATGAAAACAGTGCTAAGAGGAAGTTCATAGAACAAAGTGCTGCCAGAAAGAAGTTTGAGACATCTCATACAACTTAATGACACATATAAAATCCCTAGGAAAAAAAAAGCAGACATACCCAAGAGGAGTAGATGATTAGAAATAATCAAATTCAGAGCTGTAATTAATGAATTAGAAACAAAGAAAACAATTCAAAGAATCAATGAGACCCAGAGCTGGTTCTTTGAAAAAAATCAACAAGATAGACAAACCCTTAGGCAAACTAACTAAAAGGCAAAGAGAAATTATCCAAATCAGCAAAATCAGAAATGATAAAGGGGACATAATGACAGGTACTGAGGAAATCCAAACAATCATTATGTCTACTCCAAAAGCCTATATGCCAAAATATTTGAAAATCTAAATGAAATGGACAATTTTCTTGATAGATTCCATTTACCAAAATTAAATCAAGATTGTGTAAATAGATTAAATAGTCCTATATGCCCCAAGGAAATAGAAGCAGTGCCAAAAGTATCCCTTACAAAAAAGCCCAGGGCCAGAGGGTTTCGGTGCAGAATTTTACATACCTTAAAAAGAGCTAACTCTAGTTTTGTGCAGGGTGATAAGTATGGATCTATTTTCATTTTTCTACATGTAGATATCCAGTTAGACCAGCACCATTTGTTGAAGATGCTATATTTTTTCCATTGTATGGTTTTGGCATCTTTGTCAAAGATCAGGTGGCCATAAGTGTGTGGGTTTATTTCTGCATCTTCTATTTGGTTCCATTGATCCACCATTCTGTTTCTATGGCAGTACCATGCAGTTTTTATTACTGTTGCTCTATAGTACAGTTTGAGATCAGAGATGGAGATACCTCCAGAAGATCTTTTATTGTAGAGGATTGTTTTAGCAATTCTGGGTTTCTCGATAGAGGAATATCGAATGGCAGAGAAACACTTAAAGAAATGCTCAACCTCATTAGCCATCAGGGAAATGCAAATCAAAAGGATGCTAAGATTTCACCTTACAACCAACAGAATGGCTAAGATCAAAAACTCAAGAGACAACACATGCTGGAGAGGTTGTGGAGAAAGGGGAACCCTCCTCCAATGCTGGTGGGAATGTAAACTTGTACAACCACTCTGGAAAGCAATCTGTTGCTTTCTCAGACAACTAGAAATAGTGCTTCCTCAAGATCCATCTATACTACTCCTAGGCATATACCCAAAAGTGTCTAAAGTACACAATAAGGACATATGCTCAACCATGTTTGTAGCAGCCTTATTTGTAATAGCCAGAATCTGGAAACAGCCCAATTGCCCCTCAGTGGAGGAATGGATGCACAAATTGTGGTATATCTACACAATGGAATATTAATCAACAAAAAAAAACAAGGAAATCATGAAATTTGCAGGTAAATAGTGGGATCTGGAAAAGATCATCCTGAGTGAGCTATCCCAGAAGCAGAAAGATGCACACAGTATATACTCACTCATATAGACATATAATATAGGATAAACCTACTAAAATCTGTACACCTATAGAAACTAATCAAGAGGCAGGAAGCTTGCTAAAAAGCTCAATCCCTATCCAGAAAAGCAAAGAGGATGGACATCAGAAGAAGGAGAAAACAGGGAACAAGTCAGGAGCCTGACACAGAGGACCTCTGAAAGGCTCTGCCCTGCAGACTATCATTGTAGATGCTGAGACTTATGGGCAACCTTTGGGCAGAGTGCAGGGAATCTTATGAAAGAAGTGGAGAACAGTAAGATCTGGAGAGGACAGGAACTCCACAAAGAGAGCACAGAACCAAAAATTCTCAACTCAGGGATTTTTCCTGAGACTGATACTCCAACCAAGGACTATGCATGGAGATAACCTAAGAACCCTGCACAGATGTAGCCCATGACAGTTCAGTATCCAAGTGGGTTCCATTGTAATAGGAAGAGGGACTGTCTCTGACATGAACTGATTGGCCTGCTCTTTAATTACCTCTCCCTGAGTGGGAAGCAGCATTAACAGGCCACAGAAGAAGATAATGCAGCCACTCCTGATGAGACCTAATTGACTACGATCAGAAGGAAAGAAAGAAGACCTCTCCTATCAGTGGACTTGGGGAGGGGCATGCATGGAAAAGAAAGAGGAAGGGAAAGTTTGGGAGGGGAGGAGGTGGGAACTACAGGGGGGATACAAAGTAAATAAAGTGTAATTAATAAAAAAAATAAAAAAAAATTAGTAAAAAAGAGCTAACTCCGATTCTCTTCAAAGCATTCCACAAAATAGAATCAGAATGAACATTACCGAACTCATTGTAAGCTACAGTCACCTTTACACCTAAACCTCACAAAGACCCAACAAAAAAGAGTTCAGACTTATCTCTCTTATGAACATGATCATCTTCTTAGATGCCAAAAAAGCATTTGACAAAATCCAGTACTCATTCATGTTTAACTAAGTCTTGGAGAAATCAGGGATACAAGGCCCATCCCTAAACATAGTAAAGACAAAATACAGCAAGCCTATAGCCAACATCAAACTAAATGTAGAGAAACATAAACCCTTTTCCATTTTAACTTATACTTTTAATTATAAGATGAAAATGTTTTATTGACTTGACCACAGCAAATTACTTACTAATAATGTAAGATTCTAAGCTTCCCCTGCTTATGAGTGAGGCTTACCTGCCATGATAGAAGCCAGTCTGTGTTTCTGTCTTCTTTAGATCCTGTTTCAGTTTTGCTCAATAGCATTTTATGGAGGGCATGTGCCACTGCATATACTGCACTCCATATGGAATAGCTTGGCTCAGAAATAGTCATCATATCATTTATTTTATCCTTAGTCTTTAGGGAAATATTCACTGGACAGGGTTTATAATTTCCACATCTCGAAGTAGGAGGTGAACAATTAAAACTGTCAATCCAGAATTTAGAGAAGTAAACATCTCCTGGGAAATGGGAGGGTGTAAGGGCCTCAAGAAAGTGCTTGAAGCCAGGGATAGTTCTCTTCTTTAAAAATGAGAAGCTTCCGCTGAATAAGTTTATCATAATATGCTTTCCATTTATTATAGACTCTAAGTATGTCGAGTGTGGCTTTGCCAAGATCCACACCTTCTTTCTGGTTACAAAGATACTAATGTCTACACAGAAGAACAGCAAGTCATCGATATCACCATAGAATAAATTCACATTTACTCGAGCATGTTGTTTCAAATTTTGCAAACCATAATCAGAATTTCCATTTTCATTCAAATTATCTGGGAGTTTTACTGTAAAAGCCACACAGATATCTTCTTTTACCATCTTTACTTTCAGGTCAGAGAGAAACTCCCTTCCTCTCTGATCATCAGAAACAATGATCCCCACCCATTTCCAGCCAAAGTGGAGCAATAAAGAGATCAGCCCTTGGGCTAGACCTCTGTCTTCAGTAGACATCTGATAAAGGGATGTGAATGTATCTTTGTCACTAAGCATGGAATCAAATGGTCCATATGTGACCTGAAGAAGCAAAAAAAAAAAAAAAAAAAGTGATTCTGAGTTTCAGGTATTTGGAATCATCACCCTTAGGAGGAAGTGACTTCATAATTCAAATATGAGGGTTAAAGGACTGAATATTTTTAAGGAGGATGTCTTCTGTGAGATTACATTGTCTCTAAATTATGTGGTGGAATAAAGTCTTTTACAACCATCATAGTCTCCAAAGTTACTAAGGTGGCTGAAGCAGGCAAGAAGAAAGTAATAAGCTGTTCACTGGCTTTGAAAGACACGATAGATCTCTCTTGTTGCAATAACAATGCAAAAGAGTATCTGATATAGAGAAAACTGCAGAAAGCATTAACAGTTACTTTCTAGTCACATAACACCATATTTCCGAGAACCTTCACCTTTAGGAAAGCAAATATGGAAAGAGACTACAAAGTTTTTAGAGATTCAGTTTCCTAAGTTAAAATGATTCAAGTTGTGATGACCTGGGGCCTCATTGCCAGGGTTTATTGTATCATCCCTCTTGATAGATTTGATAGAGACAAAACTCAGACATGTAAATTATTGTCTTTATTTTTTATTACATTAGGTTAAAATACACTTATGAATTGTTTAACTGAGTGATAACAATGAACGTTACCATGTGGGTTTTTTAATCTTGATTATTGCTGATTCTTGTGCTCACCAAGTATTTTCTGTTTGTAGTAATACCTGCTGATAGATGCATTTCTTCAGTGTAGCCTGGCAAGAGTCAATTGTGATGATATAGCTAAGTGGTTGGTATCTGTGGGTGCTATTCTGAGATCTACTTTCCTGAATGAGATAATTAATTCCTTGAAAGATTTTCATCGGTGATGGCATTAAACATTGTTCCAAACTCAGTTACATGTCCTGGACTTTCTTTTTCCATATGTCAGGTATTGACAACCATAGGAATTTTGAGATGTTTATATGCTAGATTGGGTAGTTAGGTACATTTGCTATAGAATTTGACTTATGATCAAATGCAGACTGAGGATCCACAGTACATCATCCATTGTTTGGAGATAGAATCATGGATACTACTAAGTGATCTTCTCAGAAACTCCCAGAATTTACTGTTCATGCTTTTTACCACACACTGCCATCTGTTAACTATTAACATATCAAAGTAATTTGTCCACTGTTCTTAGAAATCTGCCTACACTAAACATAATCCACTTCTCTGTTTTCTTTTGTTTGTTCTGTTATTGTTCTTTTGTTGGTTTGTTTGTTTCAGTCAGATCTAAGATGTGATTGTGCATAAAAATATGTTTCTAACTTACTTGTGGGACATTGTAGAGCTCTGAAAGTGTTGCAATTGCAGCAGAAAATTCTGGCTTGTTTCCTGAAATGATTCCTAGAGCTTTGTGTTGAGTGTTGCACTTGTAGTTAGGGATATAATCACTCCTTCCAGACAGCCACATCAGAAGGCCCTCCAAGGTTATTTTGTTAGAATTAAAAGCATTATAGATGTGGAAACCCAAGGTTATATTGGGAAGCAGGTTTGAGTCCTTATTGATCTCTTCGATGGCAAAGTATAAGGTCAGCAAATATTGATAGTTTCTCCATTTCGATCTAAACCAGAGGAACAGAATGATGGGTATTGTCAGTACATTTTTCTCAAAAAGTCTATCAAATACAGGAACCTAGAGGCCATAGCCTTTGACTTTTCTTGTGACATGTAAATCTTGTGTGCATAAGCTCATGACAACCCAGGAACATCATGGAATGGCTCCTAAACTCTCAGAAGTTTAACTGTTTCTAATATTTTTGGTGTACATTGTGTACATAAAATATCACTTGTTTGTATCCTATGAGTACTGTATACATAGGTGCTTATGATGTTTCAGCTCATGGAAGCACTGGGTTAAGGAAGAGTCACTAAAGGAATATTAGTAAGAGCTTCATAACCTTTTCTTTTGTAATGATTCAATTTCATACTCACTTATGAAAATTCTAACAAGTTTATATGCATTCCTAGTGTTAAAGTGTCTCTGTGTGGTATAGACAGATGCCCGGCCATCTATCTATAGATAGACCACTTTCAAAAAAAGCTAGCATCAGTTCTCAGTGCCCACAGGGTGGCCTTGGAAACATATTTAGCTCCAGTTCATAAGATCCCTTCTGGCATCTCTGGGCACCAGGGATACCTGTGGTATTCACATATATATAAGAAAGTGAGCTCTTGAGTACATGAAATAAGAATAAATAAGCATGTGCAAAATAGTGTTCTTGGGTTTGAAAAATGATTGATATGTTATGACTAGTTGTTGCTCTTTTGGAGGACCCTGGTTCAAGTCACAGTAGCCAGCTTTAGGTTCCAATAGTGTGGAACACCCATTCTAGGGGATCCATGTCCTCCACTGTCCTCTGAAGGGACCATGCACACAAGTGGTACACACACAAACATGTAGGCAAAACACTCATAAACATAATGTAAATTTTAATAAATCTTTACAAAAATTCAAAAAGTAGTATAAAAGTAGTAAAGGAAATGTGTTTCTCTAGGCTTGCAGATTAAATGAATTAGTAGAGTTTCCTACTCAGTGAGGAAATATGTATTGAAGTTTGAAGAAGGTACTTTTCAGCAAAGGACCATCCTAATCCCAAAATTGATGTTCAAATGAACATATGTACCCATTATGGCATCAAGTGAAAAACAGGAATATGAAAAAGCCTAATGAATCTTGCACAGTATCATAAATAACCAGCAACCTAACTCAGAGTTTCTCAGAGAGATCAAGTGGCAGATGAATACTTCAGAAAGTAAAGAGACAAACAACAGAAAAGAAGACAGAGCCAAGCATTGACTTCAACTGGTCATTGAGACAAGAATCAGCAGTCTCCACCAGAACTTGGATGAGGGATAGAATAAACAGCTGTACACAAAAAGACTGAGTGCCATAAAAGACAAATCATAAGACAAAATTGAGATTGTGAGGAGGAGAAAGACAGATAGAAAGGTTGCTAATCAAATCAAAGAACACTGGGTTTTCAGCAGAGCTAACTAAGCAGAGGACAGAATATGGGCATGAATGACATGAATTTCAGAACACTCCATTACAATATCAGTGATAAATAAAAAGTTATAAGTATGACCACAGTGTCTAAAGTCTGAGATACTTTAAAGATACTAAAGCCAGAACATGTGAAACCAGAGATTCTAACATTTGTACTGAGGACATAGGCATATTCAAGTTCACATTAACAGAAACTCTCCAAGTCTCTGGAAAGAAACAGATATTCAAACATAAGACATTTAGATGTCCAAATAGACCTGAGAAGAATGGAAGCTTAACTTGACATATTACATCCAGTGTGTTAAAAATATGTAAGTCTCACCATGGAATCACACCATGGAGCAGACACAAAATTGTTCTTTTTTCTATCTCTGATGTCTTTCTGACCTGAAACACAACAAAGAGAAGTGGAAATGTTTGCAGAGGCACAATGAAGGAGAAAAAATGTGAAACTGTTTTTCACATTGTTCTGTATCTAGTTCATTATTCTCAATGGAATTACATGTGTTAAGCAGGTCATGTACTATCTTTTAACCAGAACGACCAAGTACTCACAGGTCAAACTTCCATAGTAGAGTTGGTTTTCTGTCAAAAAGGATCTGGAGGTATTGGGATAGATCAAGTGGGATGGAAATGGGGATAAATGTAGCGAGGTTAACATCTGCCTCCATGTAGGTGTTGGTCTCTCCTTTATAACCACAAGTGAACAGAGGCAACTCCATTGATGTATACACAGGTTGCAGGAGGAGGCTGAGGCAAAGCAAAGGAAGGGACATGTCAGGCTCTTCACTACACAGAGACAGACCCCTGCATCAAGGCAGATCAGGCTCAGACTTAACAATGTCAGAGAAGACTTTGAATGCTACAGCTGCTTCCTACTGTTGCTTCAGGCTCTCAGTCTGTACATACCCAATGGTTCTTATGACAGGCTGGCACACACACTGCAGCAAAGTCCAGACATCTGAGGGTCACAGTACTGAGATATTCCTGTCACTGTAGCCAGACTTGCTCTGAATTTGTTGTCTTTTTATTGTTCTATTTCCCTCTCATCCATGTACTCTTGGAATCCCATAGCCCTGGGGCTCTGCACCTGGTTCCTCTATGTGGCTGAAAAACATGTTTGGTTCTTTCTTTCTTCCACAACCTGTATGATTTCATCATGGTCCACAGTGACTTTGGAGAGCACCATAGTCTGGAGCAGTGTCTGGGAGTCCATGTCTCCAGAGAATCTCAACTGTACTGACCTGAAATCGATCCTTCCCTAGAAAAAGTCTAGCCCTGGGGCTCAGCTGTGCTCCAGACACAGGCACAAACCTGGTCCAACTTCCTCTATGGGTGAGAGGAGGCTGAAAAACATGTTTGGTCTCTTTCTTTCTTCCAGGGACTACCTGCTGAGAAGACATCCTTCAGGAAAAACCAGCTTTCTCATGGTCCCCAGGAACCACCAGAAAATAACCCCAAACACCTAAGATAACACAATGGGTAGAGGCCAGCTAAAAGCTCAAGCAAAAAGACCAATATGGCATCTCCAGAACCCAGTTTAGCCCTGGACACCCCACCATAACTGAAATCCAAGAAGATGACCTAACAAGTATTCAGAAGATGATAACAGAGGAAACTAAAGACATAGAGGAAGATGTGCCATCTTAAAGAAATAGAGGCGCGACAGCCAAACAGTTTTAGCCTTTGAAATGCTTAAAACACTAGAAACAGAGTTGAAGGGGTTTTCATCAAAGTAAACAAAACAACTCAAGAGTTAAAGAAAACACAAATTTGGAAAGGAAGAATCTAGGGAAGAAAGCAGGGAACTACAGCAGTCAGCATAACCAACAGACTTTGGAAGAAAGAATCTCAGGTGTAGAAGATACAAAAAGAAATAGATGTATCTGTCAAAGAAAATGTTAAATGTGAAAAATTTGACACAGACAGTCCAAGAAATGCAAGACAATATGAAAAGACAAAACCTAAGAATAATAGGGGCAGTCACTCAGAAAATTTGATCAAAACATTTGCTAAAGGAGAGGCCTCTTGATCATGAGGCCTCAAATTTCCATTCCTGTCAAAGTACAGAACAAAGAAAAAAAATTAAGCAAGGGAAAAAGGAAAGGTAACATATAATAGGAAACACCTGACTTTTCAACAGATGAAAGCCAGAAGGGCCCGGATATCATGCAGAACACAGATGTCAGTTAAAACTCTCAGTCCTCATAGATGAAACAAGATATTCAATGACAAAAACAAATTTCAACAATACCTTCCAGCATTACAGAAGACACTGGAAGGAAAATACAACCAAGAAAGCTAGCTACATTCAAGAAAACACAGAAATAAATAACCTCACTTCAGGGCACACAACCTGGACCACAGCCAACATCAAAATCAAGACATCTAACAGCCACTGGTCATTAATCTCTCTTAACATCAATGGACTCAACTCTCCAATAAAACAACACAGATTAACAGAAGCAATCTTTTGCATACAAGAAACACACCTAAGACACAAAGATAGACATTACCTGAGGTAAAGGTTTGAAGACGACTTTCCAAGCAAACGGACCCAGAAGCAAGCAGAGTAGCCATTCATCTGATAAAATAGACTTTCAACCAAAATTAATCAAAAGAGGTTTTTCAGGGGAAAATTCCACCAGGAAGACATCACCATCCTGAACATCTATGCCCCAAATACAAGGGCACCCACATTTGTGAAAGAAACATTGATAAAATTTAAAGCACATATAGATCCCCACACATTAATAGTGGGACACCAACACCCCACTCTCAACAAAGGACAGGTCAACAAAACAGAAATTAAACAAAGACTCAGTCATGAATCAAATGGACTTAACAGACATTTACAGAACTTTTTACACCCAAACACAAAAGAATTTACCTCCTTCTCAGCACCTCATGGAACCTTCTCCAAAATAGACCATATAGTGGGTCACAAATTCAACAGATACAAGAAGATTGAAATAATCCCATGTAGCTTGGATCAAACAGAAATAACAAAATTACACACACATGGAAACTGAACAATTTAAGTTACTAAATTTTCAGGAAGAAATAAAGAAAGAAATTAAAGTCTTTCTAGAAATCAATGAAAATGAAGACACAACATACCCAAACTTGTGGGACACAATGAAAGCAGTGCTAAGAGGAAAGTTCATAGCACTAAGTGCCTTCAAGAAGAAATTCAGAGACAGCTCATTCAAGCACCCTTGGCTCACTTAAAAACCCTAGAAAAAGAAGAAGCAGACACACCTTTTCAAACTCAGGGCTGATTCAAAGAATCAATGAAACCAAGACAAACATTAACAAATCAAAATCAGAATGAAGGATATAACCAGAATTAGGCACAAAATTTGAAAATCTAAATGAAATGGATAATTTTCTTGATTTTACTTACCAAAGCTGAATCAGGACCAGGTAAATCAACTAAATACTTTAAAGCGGTCATCAAAAGTCTCCCATCCAAAAAGCCCAGGACCAGATTTATCAGAATTCTACCAGACCTTCAAAGAATAACACAATTCTCTTCAAACTATTCCACAAAATAGAAACAGAAGGAATATTACCAAATTCATTCTATGAAGCCACAGTCACCTTGGTACCTAAAACAAAGACTCAACAAAGAAAGAGAATCCTTATGAACATTGATGCAAAAATACTTAATAAAATACTTGCAAACCGAATACATCAAAGATATTATCCACTATGACCAAGTATTTTATAGGGGTGGTTCAATATGAAATCCATCAATGTGATCCACCATAGATATGAAAAGAAAAATACATGATAAATCCTAGATGCCTTTGACAAAATCCAACATCCATTCATTCAAAGTATTGAGAGATCAGGGATACAAGGCACATATCTAAACATAGTGATATACAGCAAGCCTATAGCCAACATCAAACTGAATTATAAAGCAATCCCACTGAAATCAGGGACAAGACAAGGCTGCCCACTCTCTCCATAAAATATAAGCAAGCAATAAGACAAAGGGGATACAAATTGGAAAGGAAGAAGTCAAATTAACTATTTGCAGATGATATGATAGTATCGTGAGTGACCCCAAAAAAGCTGATTAACACCTTCAGCAAAGTGGCGGATACAAAATTAACTCAAAAAAAAGCCCTCCTGTATACAAAAGACAAAATAATTGAAACAACACCCTTAATAGCCACAAATGACATTATATATAAAGTCAAAACTTGTATGAAAAAATAAATCTCTAATTAGAAGAAGATATGAGAAGATGGAAAGATCTATGCTCATCTTGCAAGATTAAATAGTAAAAATGACCATACCAAAAGCAATCTACAGATTCAATGCAATGCCCATCAAATTACCAACACAATTCTTTACAGACCTGGAAAGAAAAAAATTCTCAACTTCATATGGAATAACAAGAAACCCAGAATTGTTAAAACAATCCTCTACAATAAAAGATCTTCCGGAGGTATCTCCATCCCTGATCTTAAGTTGTACTATAGAGCAACAGTTTTAAAAACTGCATGGTACTGGCATAGAAACAGAATGGTGGATCAATGGATTGAACAGAGGACCCAGAAATCAACCCACACACTTATGGACACCTGATCAAAGATGCCAAAACCATACAATATGCATCTTCAACAAATGGTGCTGGTCCAACTGGATGTCTACATTAGAAAAATGAAAATAGATCCATACTTGTCACCCTGCACAAAACTGAAGTCCAAGTGGATCAAAGACCTCAACATAAAACCAGACACATTAAATCGAATTGAAAAAAAAAAGTGGGAAATACCCTAGAACTCATTGGTACAGGGAAAACTTCCTGAACAGAACACCAACAGCACAGGCTCTAAGAGCAAGAGTCAATAAATGGGACCTCATGAAACTGATTTTCTGTAAAGCTCATCAAAACAAAGCGACCACCTACAGATTGGGAAAGAATCTTCACCAACCCTTTATCTGACAGAGGACTCATATCCAGTATATATTAAAGAAGATGAAAAGCAGCAAACCAAGTAATCCACTTTGGGAACAGAGCTCTGAATTTTAGAGGAATAGAATGGCAGAGTCTTAAAGAAATTTGATTGAAATGCAAATCAAAACAACCCTGATTTCATATCTGGCCAAGATTCAAGTGACAACACATGCTGGAGAGGTTGTGGAGAAAGAACCCTTCTCTGCTTTGTAAACTTGTACAACCACTCTGGAAATCAACCTTCAGACAACTAGAATAGTGCTTCCTCAAGATATACCACTTGGGCATATACCCAAAAGAGGCTCAAGTACACATTTGCTCAACCATGTTTGTAGCAGCTTTATTTATAATCTGAAGCTGAAACAACCCAGATGCCCCTCAACTGAAGAATGGATGCAGAAATTGTGGTACATCTACACAATGGAATATTACTCAGCAATGAAAAATAAGGAAATTATGAAATTTACAGGGAAATTGGGATCTGGAAAGGATCATCCTTTGAGTTGTCCCAGAAGCAAAAAGACACACATGGTATATACTTCATAGACATACAAATGACAAACCCATGCATCTAAAGAAACTAAACAAGAGAGATCCCCATTTAATTGAAACAACCTAGGAACCTACCACAGAGGGCCTCTGAAAGCCTCTGCCCTTCAGACTATCAAATTTTTGGGCAACTGTTGGGCGGAGTGAATGGAATTTTAGGTAAGAACTGGGAAATAGTAAGAGCTGGAGAGGACAGGGGAACTCCTCAAGGATGCAACAGAACAAGAAAATTTTCCCAGAGACTCATACCCCAACCAAGGACTATTTAGAGATCAGAACCCTGAACTTAGCAGTTCAGAGTCCATTTTGGTTACATATTAATGTGAAGAGGGACTTCTTAAATTGGCCTGCTCTTTGATCACCTCCCCTGGGGGAGCAGCCTTTAGTTGCAGCCACTTTTGATGTGAACTTAGACTAAGATACCTCCCCTTCAGTGGACTTGGGGAGTTCAAAGGGAGGAAATTATGGGGGATGCAGAATGAATAAAGTGTAATTGATGAAAAATTTTTAAAAAAGGGGAAAAATAATTTAAGAACCTTAAATGACTTTCAAAAGTGGAGGAAAACAGGAGTTAGTTTATTCGCCCTAGGGCAATGGTCTCCTTAACCTACTCAGACCTCAGACACTACCACTGCTAGTTCTAGAACTTAGGATCCAGGGGGTTAAGGCTTCTCATAATCTATTTTTAAGCCCACACCTGTTTTAATTTTTATTCATTATTAGCCAGATCTGTTATTGTGGTAATGATTTTTTGCCCAATGCTGGAATGCTAGTAAATTTTTATGCCTCACTGGGTGCCTGTGCCCGTTGGTTATTTCACTCTCTTCAGACAGAAAAGGGATCTTTACAACCATTGTTATAATCTATTTAGCTTCCACATTTATAGTCAACCGGGCAGACTACTCATATTCAATCATTTAGCCAATTTTTGACCTTAGTGTTACATAAAGGAATTAAGGCTCAACTTTGATGGTGTTCAATCAGAGGAATTTACAAACTGATACCCTATGGCAAAACGCTCAACTTGGCTTTGAAAATATGCTGGACTTTGAGTCACTAGCATATAACATGAGAATTTTTCCTGTGCTGCAAATCTGTTAAACAATTGTCGAGCTATATTTTAGGTAATTTATTGATACTATGATGGAGCAGCTGAATATTAAATTCTACCAGAGTGGATGCAGGACTAGCCACAGGAATATCATCATGGATGCACATGAATCATCTGAAGGAATGGGTGGGCATGGGAGCATTAGCAGGCCATCTGGTGTTTTCCTTGTTTGCCTGTATATATGCAAGATTAGAGTCATCCAGCCATGATCATTTACAGCCATTCAAGGACATTCTCCCCAAGCATGGTTTTCTAAAATGTTACGCTCAGGATGCGAGGCTAAGCACTGCACTCAGGGTTGGCCGCTTTCGACCCAGAGAAGAGCATGTCTGATTGCATGCGGGTTGATGCCCCAGGTCCCGCCTCTGAGAAAAAGGTATCGGACGGGTCTGATGCTCTTTGGGTGGATGACACCTAAATGAACATCAGTACAAAGTCCCAATTTATTTCTAATATCAGAGATCAGACCTCTACTCTTGCCTGATGCGTCTAAAAAAAAAAGGGGGAACTGTAGAGAGCTGGAATGCTATGCCTTAAAGATGGAGCTGGTTTTTCCACCTTTCCGATGGTGAGTGCTCTCTTCACGAACAATTCCACATTTGGCTAATAATTTTAAGCTGTGGGCTGGCTTTCCCTGGGTCCGAGGATTGTTCAAGGTTCCTGAATAAACTGCATTGAAAAATAAATAAAGAAATAAAGAAAGAAAGAAAGAAAGAAAGAAAGAAAGAAAGAAAGAAAGAAAGAAAGAAAGAAAGAAAGCAGGGGCAGTCAGGCTTTGATCATATTGCTGGCTCTTTGATCACTTTCACCAGTCAAGGTGGCAAATCTAAACATGGAAAGTGGATCCAGTTTCAATGAGACCTGATAGGCTACAGTAAGATAGTAGTAGAGGAGTGGATTAGATAGACATCAGTGGATTAGAGGAAGGACATGGGGTGGGAGGAGCTGGAGAGGGAGAGATTCCAATTATACTTTTGAACATGAAAGTAAAAATTGGTGACCCAGCCTTATGCAGGACACCAAGGTTCAGGGTTCTCAACTCAGCTTTTGCATTCAGATCTCCTCCTGGACATCTGGCACCAAATTCAGAATTATACAAGACCACCAAAAAGGGGCAAGCTGCTCATAGTCAATTTAAGTCATAACAGGTAACACATTTACGACTTGTGTACTTAGTTTAGATTACTAGCCACTTTCCTCTTTACGTTCTTTTCGTGATTAAAAGACAAACATTGAACCACCTGAAGAATCAGGATATTAGTAAGTTTTGGAGCCTGTGAATATGAACTCAGTTTTGAACCTGGCAGAAGAAGGCTTGAGATGGCTGGACTCAGTCATTATGTCTTATTCAAAAAAAAAAAATACTTCAACTCTGTACTTTTTCTAATTTACTGTAATACTATTTATCATAATTACTATTGATATTCTTTCATGGTATTTTAGATATTATTGTTATAATATGATATAAACAATATAATGCAAATCAAATTTTTATATCTACCTTAGGTAAAATTCATTCATTAAAACACTGCCATGAAATTCAAAACAGCTAAAACTGCAAGAGGCATTGAAGGTAGGAAAGTGAAAAAAAAAATGATGTAATGTTAATTCTTATATATAAACAAACAAACAAACAAAATTAATGTCTCCTATGTATAATCTTACAAAATTTTGGTTACTGAAATTTTAAAAAATATATACAGATTACACACACACAAACACACAAACCTATCTGTTTTATCTAATCTAATCTATCTATCTATCTATCTATCTATCTATCTATCTAGATATCTATAAAATACCTATATAGTGAAATTTCTATGTAGGCACCAGCTTAATTTCTCTGTTTTCAGTGAGTTGTATAAGTGCTGTATTTTGATAGAGACTTCCAGTTAATTTATGGAAAGAAAATTATAATTTTGACAAAAGTGTGCCTTCTTTGGGCATTCAAATAAGACTCCTTTGGCCACCACCTCAAGTAAATATAGCCCAGTCTTCATATTGAATGACAAGTGACATCCTGTTGGGACTCTCTCATATTATTTCATTTGGATCACCTTCAAATATGTATATATTTTAGGAAGCGTCTACTGTATTACGTTACTAGAGTAACATTCAAATGACATTTCATTTTAACTGTCTTTCTTCATTATTCTTAAAACATTTTGAAAATAACTATTTTATTGCCCAATCCTAGGAAGATTTCTTTCTCAAACACTAATCTTTATACCATGTTTGTATCCTAAAAGTGTAATCTTATTAAATAAAGAACAATATTTGTATTTTTGACCTGTGTTACTATAGACAATTTTTTTTCTAGTTTACATAGATATAACTTTCAAACATAAACTTTATAAAATGACTGAGTAATATTTTGTTGTGTAAATATCAACATTTTCTTTATCTATTCTTCTGTTAATGGACATCTGGGTTATATCAAATTTCTGGAAATGTTGGTTAGAGCAGTCATAAACATGTTTGTACAAATGTCTCCATTGTAGGATGAAACATTCTTGGGATATCTGCCCAAGAATGGTAGAGCTGGTTCTTGAGGCAGAGAAATTCCCATCTTGCTGAGGAACATCCGCAATGTCTGAATATTTCTAGCTATTGTGACTCTCTTTAGACTATATCTCAAACCACTTTAGGTTTCCATTTCCTGATGACTATGGATCTTGCACAAATTTTTAAATGTTTCTCAGCCACTTGAATTTCTTTTTTAAAGAATTCTCTATTTAGAACTGTATATGTATTTTCTTTTGATTATATAGTTTCTTGATATTTAATTAATTTATTTATACATTCAAATATTAGCTTTATTTTGGTGTGTAGTTGGTAACAGTATTTTAGCTTTCTGTATAAAGCTACATTGTCAGAATAATGGTGTCCTTTGTCATGCAGAAGATTTTCAGTTTTCTGCTGTATTTTTGAGGATTGTTTATCTTTATTCCTGGGCAAGGGCTAAGAAGATCTCCACTGCTCATAGATAAGAAAAATTAATAGACTAAATCTCTCCATCCTGAGAAAAACAATCAACACATTCAGTGCAATTCCTATCAAAATTCCAGACAATTCTTGCCAGATGTTAAAATGACAATTTTTAGCTTCAAACAAACCATGACAGCTAAAACAATCTTAAATAAGAGTTGCAAAAGGAATCACCCATCCAAAGATTAAATTGAACTAAATTAAACAAAACTATAGTAGTAAGTAACAGCATGGTATTGGCAGAGTTAACAAACACTTTGGTCAATGATGACATTGAACATCCAGGCAGAAATCCACATACCTATGGACACCCGATATTTTTAAAATAATAAATTTTAAAATAAACACTGAGAAAAAGAAAGCATCTTCAAAATATTGTGGAGTTCAACCTGTATGTATGCATGTAAAATAATTCAAATAGCTCCCTATTTATCACTCTGCACAAAACTCAAAAGTAGATTGAATAGCTCAGAAAAATTAAGAACCAGAGTATCTGATGGATGATAAATTAAGGAATAGCCTTGAACTCACTTGTTGAGAAAAAAAAAAAAGACTTGCTAAACACAGTAGCATTTGTTCTAATCTTGAGGGAGTCTTTTTCATGTTTTGGACTGTGTTGGTGAGGTTTATCATTTGAATTTTTGTTTGATCTTTTCAGTTTTTTTTTTTTTATTTCTAGGTTTATCTCCGTTTTCAATTTTATTGATTAGTTTTCTAATATGATGTGGTCAACTGCCTTCAGCATTTTATTTCACTGTTTGTGTTCATAGCCATCATTGAGGATTTATCCATATCCCTGTAAGATCCTTGATTTATTTATGTTTTGAGGTCATTGTGTTGGTATGTGACTATATTGAATTTCTCAGGGTCTACTCTGGTAGGGCTGTTGTGATTTGGTGTCTTGATTGTTAATGATTTTGGTTTCTTACTGGTGTCTAGGTATCTGGGTTTGGGATGATTGTGATTCTAGCTCTTGCTATCTGGATTTGTCTATTTTAGTTTTGTGATGTTGAATTTCTTCACTTCTGTTCCCCTTTCTGGATCATAGGAAAGTGTGTTGGCTGTGTATTGTCTTGTAGAGAGTATTTCTGATTGTGTCTTGATAGGTCATTAGGGATACTAGACACAGACTATTTGTAGATGTTGGTGATTACACTAAAAAAAAATAATGTTGAATAAAGATAGACATTACCTCAGACTAAAGGGCTGGACAAAGTTTTCCAATCAAACAAACCCAAGAAGCAAGATGGAGTGGCCATTTTGTATCTCATAAAATAGGCTTTCAACAAAAATTAATCAAAAGAGATGAGAAAGGACACTTCATAGTCATCAAAGGAAAAATCCACCTCAACAACCACTCAATTATCAACATCTATGACCAAAATGCAAGGTCAGCCTCATTCATAAAATAAATATTATGAAAGCTTAAATCACACATTGAATCCCACACATGAATAGTAGGATAATTGAACACCCACTTTCTCCAAGAGACAGTTTATCAAGACAGAGACTAAATAAGGAGATAAAGAAACTAACAGACTTCTTGAATCAAATGGGCCTAACACATATCTACAGAACACTTCTCTGCAGCTCATGGATCCTTCTCCAAAACTGACCATATATTCAGTCACAAAGTAAGCCTCAGAAGATATAAGAAAATAAATATAATCCCCATAATCTTATGAGACAACCATGGATTAAAGTTGGACTTCAACAACAAGAAAAACAACAAAATGCCTAAAAACTCTTGGAAACTGAACAACTCTACTCATCTACCACAGGGTCAGGAAAGAAACAAAAAACAAATTAAGTACTTTCTAGTTGTCAATGAAATGAAGGTACAACATCTCCCAAATTATCAGACACAAAGAGATGCAGAGATGCTAAGAGAAAAGCTCTTAGTATTTTTAGAAAATAAAATGCTTACCTAAAACAATTGGAGAGATCCCGTACTAGTAATGTAGCAGCACACTTGAAAGCTCTCAAACAGAAGGAAGCAAACACAGCAACTAGGAGTAGATGACAGGAAATATTAAAACTCTGGGCTGAAATCACTAAATTGGAAACAAAGAGACTGATCCAAAGAATCAATAAAACCAACAACTGGTTCTTGAAGAAAATCAACAAGATAGACAAACCCTTATCCAAACTAACTGCAAGGCAGAGGGAGAGTTCCAAAACAACATCAAAAACAAAAATGGGTATATAACAACAGACAATGAGGAAATCACCCCCAAAAAATCATTAGGTCTTAATTCAAAAGCCTTCATTCCACAAAATTAAAAAATCTAAAGTAAAAGGACAATTTTCTGGATAGATTTCACTGACCAAAACAACATAAAGATCAGGAAAAAGTTTAAACAGTACAATAACCGCTAAGGAAATATGAGTCAATGAAAATCTCCCAACCAAAAAAGCCTAGGTCTAGATGGCTGTAGTGCAAAATTCTACAAGACATTCAAAAAAGAGCTAATACCAATGATGATCAACTACTCCACAAAATAGAAACAGAAGGAATATTGCCAAATTCAGTCTATGATGCCACAGTCACCCTGATACCTAAAACACACAAACACCCAACCAAGAAAGAGAATTTCAGACAAATTTTAGGCATGAGCATCAATGCAAATCTATTCAAGAAAATACAAAGTGAATTCAGAAACACATAATATATATGATCCCACCGATGCATGTACAGTTCAAGATACAAAATCTTCATCAATCTAATCCACCATATTAACAAGCTCAAAGAAAAACAATCATATGATCATCTCATTAGATGCAGAAAATGACTTTGACTAAATCCAACATCCCAGCATGATGAAAGTCTTATAGAGATCAAGAATATAAAGTCGATATTTAAACATAATAAAAGCTATAAACAGCAAGCTCATTGCAAGCATCAAACTAAATGTAGAAAAACTCAAAGCAATTCCACTAAAATCATGGACAAGAGAAGGATACCCACTCGCTCCATACCTCTTCAATATAGTACTTGAAGTTCTAGCTAGAGCAATAAGAAAAGTAAGGGAGGTCAAGAACATGCAAATCAACAAGAAAGAAGTCAAAATAATGCTTTTTGCAGATGGGATGTTAGTGTGTGTGTGTGACCCCAAACATTCCACCAGAGAACTCTTACAGCTGATAAACAGCTTTAGCAAAGTAGCTGGGTACAGGATTAATAAAAAAAAAATCAGTAGCGCTCCTGTACATAAGGGACATATGTGCAAAGAAAGAAATTAGGGAAACTACACCATTCATAATAGCCAGTAATACGATAATGTATCTTGGTGTGACTCTAACCAAGTAAGTGAAAGACATGTATGAAAAGAACTTCAAGTGTCTGATGAAAGAAACTGAAGATGATCAGAAAATGGAAAGATCTCCCAATCTCTTGGATCCATAGGATTAACATAGTGAAAATGCCCATCTAACTAAAGGCAATCTACAGATTCAATGCATCACCATCAAAATACCAACACAGTTCTTTTCAGACCTTGAAAGAACAATTCTAAACTTCGTATGGAAGAACAAAACACCCAGAACAGCTTAAATAATTCTATACAATAAAAGAACTTTTGGAGTTATCTCCATCCCTGACTTCAAGTTATACTACACAGCAATAGTAATAAAAACTGCATGGTACTGTAATAGAGATAGACTGGTTGGTTGATCAATGGAATTGAATCAAAGACCCTGAAATAAACCCATATACTTTTGGTCAATTGAATTTTGACAAATAAGCCAAACTGTACAATGAAAAAAAATACAGCATCTTCAACATATAGTGCTGGTCTAACTGTATCTCTGCATGTAGAAAAATGCAAAAAGATACATATTTATCTCCCTGCAAAACAAACAAACAAACAAACAAACAAACAACCCTTAAATCCAAGTGGGTCAAAAAAAAAAAAAAACTCAATATAACAGCAGATAAACTAAATCTGTTAGAAGAGAAAGTTGGGAAGAGCCTTGAACTCATTGGTACAGGAGACAACTTCCTGAACAAAATACCAACAAATCAGTCCTTAAAATCAACAATTAATAAACTGAAAACTTCTATAAGGAAAAACACACTATCAATGGAACTAAATGTCAGTCTACACACTAGAAAAAAAAAACCTCATCAATCCTATTTTCAACAAAGTGCTAATATCCAAACGATACAATGGACCCAAGAAATCAAACCAATAAAAAGGATCCAATTAAATAATTGGCATAGAATTAAACAAAGAAGTTTCAATAAGGAAATTTTGAATGCTTTAGAAGCACTTTAAAATGCTCACCTTCCCTCATCATCAGAGAAATGCATATCAAAATGACTCTGAGATTCCATCTCATACCAGTCTGAATGGCTAAGATCAAAATGTCAAGTTACAGAATATCCTGGCTAGGATGAAGACAAAGGGGAACATGCCTTCCTTGCTGGTGTGAGTGTAAACTTTCACAAGCACTGGTTCTTTCTCAGAAAATTGGGAAGAGCTTTACCTCAAGATCCAGCTACACCACTACTGGATATATACCTAAAAGATGCTCAACAAGAAGGACACGTAATCAAACTACATTAATTGAAGTTTTATTTGTAGTAGCCAGAACCTGGAAACAACCTAGATGTCCCACAACTGAAGAATGGATAAAGAAACCGTGGCACATTTACACAATGGAATACTACTCAGCCATTAAAAACAAAGCAATCATGAAATTTCCAGAAAAATGGTGGAACTGGAAAAGATCATCCTGAGTGAGGTAACACAGATCCAGAATGACACACATGGTGTGTACTCACTTACATGTGGATTTTAGCCACATCATACAGGATAAGTATACTATGAGGCACAGACCCATAGGAGATAAGCAACATAGAGGATCCAAGGGAGGATGCATAAATCTCACTTGGTTGTAGAGTCAGCATGGACACATGTAGTGGTTGAAGAGAGGGAACAAAGCAGGAGAGGGGGGTGTAGAGAGTTAAGAGAGTGGAGATCAGAAATGGGGAGAGAGGACAGAAGGCTTTTAGGGAAATGGCCTGAGGGTGTTGTATCTCTATGACAAGCTGGGATCTAACTCAGAATAGACTCCTGAGAGGATATGAGGAAAATTCAAGCAGAGACTCCTAATAGCAGAGGCCATAGAGACTGAAGAGTGCACCCTCTAACTAGAGTAGTCTCCTAGTACAGGAGAGGAACACCAGCACACCCTCAATGAATTCAATCCCAAATTTACCCTGCCTTCAAGATGTGTAGGGAAAATGATAGAGCAGTTAGAGCCAAGAGTGAAGGAATACCCAACCAAAACCTGACCCAACTAAATACCCATATTATGGGAGAGTGGCCACCTCTGTTACTGTAAATGATACTCTGCTAAGGTTACTGACAGGAGCCTGTGACATGTACTCTGAAGACTCTATGTAATAGTGTTTCAAAACATATCTTGAAACTCACAGGCCAACAAATGACGATGAATAGGAAGTCTTGTGGAAAAGTGATAAAAAGTCTTGTGGAAGAAAGAGAGAAGGACCTGGAGGTGACAGGAGCTCCACAGGAAGACCAACAGAGCCAACCAACCAGGCCCCAGGGATGCTGCTGAGACTGATGCATCAACCAAGATCCATGCAGCAACTGCACCTAGGCCCCTACTAAGATGTAGCAGATGGGAAGTTTAGGAATTTTGTGAGTCCTCTAGTAAGGGAAGTGAGACTGAGAGGGGAGGAGGGATGGGGCTACAACCATGATGTAAAGTTAATGAAAAATAAACTTAAAAACAGAAGGAATATAGGAACAATAGGAAAAATGGTAGATTATTGAATCTATTCTTATAGATGTTTGGATACTGACACCAAAATTAAGCTCATAATTGGTTACATTGGTATATATCATTTGGATAATGATACAAAATTAAGGTTATGTTTTGAGCTTTCTGTGAACAGCATTTGACAAAGTTAACCATAGGTCAAGAGGCAGTCCTAAAACAAGCTGACAGAGATTAAAGAGCAGGAGGGACTTTGAGTTGAGGTGTATTAAAGACAGTTTGGAGAAGAAGAAAGGGGTTATCTTAAACTCTGGCTTTAGCTTTAGCTTATGCTTCAGCCCTTAGCTCCCTGGTTTTGGGGACTTTGACCTAGCAAGCCTTCAGCCTCTAGTTTTTTGGCCTTTTTGTCCTGGGTGTTTGTTGACCTAGTGAACCTATTGGAATTTTTTTTTTCCATCTGGACCTGAGCTGAGAAGTAATGTCAGCTGGGTGCTTTCTCTTCTTCTCTGAGTTAGAATGTTTTCACTACAGCATATGGTCCCTGACTCTTTATTGGTAAAATTGAATGTTTGGGATTTTCATTTTTGTTTCTAACATTTGCCATTCAAAACATTCACCCAACATTCTGCCTGAACTGTTACAACATAAAAAAATTCATCCGATCATGGTAATTCTGGGAGAAAAAAGGTTTATTTACAAGATAATGTCATGTTCACCTGCTATGACTAGATCATGAGATGCCCCCCCCCAAGAGACCACCAGGAATACAAGTATGATGCAAACACACAAGGGTTTTTATTCAAGCTTGAGCTTAAGCCATCAATCATCCCTGACACAGTAATTCAGAGAGTCCAGAGCCTAGAGAGGGTAGAGTTTTTAAGGAAAACCATAAGCAGGGAATTCCAAGCCTTGGCATTACACAGTTGGGTAAGAAGTTTGTAGGTAGACTGAGGTAGATTGACCTTTAAGCTGATTGTTTTTGGCCAGTTGGCCAATCCTTAAGGAGAAAACAGGCGATTGAAAAAGGAATTTTGACGTGGCAATGCCCTGAACTATGTATGTACTTTTTTTCACTGTTTGGCTCCAGGTGCGGGGGCCTAATTATTCTTTCCAAGTTCATCCTGTGGGCCTACTTGCTGTTGCCAAGTTTCCCCTGGAATTTTTCACTTGCCAGTTTCCTTCTGTAAGTATTTTTATTTGCTAAGATCTTTGTGGGAGAACTTGGGTAACCTAAAGGTCAGGGGCATTCAAAATGGTTTCTGAAAAACAAGATAGTGTTAGTTCTGCCCTTGCTCTCTCACCTATTGTATTTCAGTTGGTGTAGACATTTAAAGATTTGTGTAGTTGTGTTAAAGGAGGGTCTCTTGTAGCCAGGTTGAAGTCAGAGTATAGAATTGAGGCTAACCTTGAATCTCTGATCTTCTGGCCTCTGCCTCTCAGATACTGAGATCACAGGAAGGGACCAACATACACAGTATATGTGGTGCTAGAGATGAAAACCAGGGCTTTCTATATGCCAGACAAATCCTATACTAACTTAAATTCATCCGCAGGCCTACAACATGTTGTTTAAAGAACACAGTTAAGTCCATAAGAGAGCTTTCAGGCTGTTTCCTGGGGAATGGGTTTCCAGTTTGAGTCAGTTTAGTGGGAGTCACATGTCTCCACAGGGAAAATGCAAAGTTCCTTCTCCCTTGAGTGAGTGACCAGAAGTGCTGTGAGAACAAAAACAGAAATATAAAAGAAAGGAACCTGATAGGTACAGGTATGGAGGAGAAGAAAGTTATTGTAGATGTGGGGAAGAATGCAGACAGAGCAGGGCAGGGACACCTGGATGAATTCAAAGTGAACGTGACCCTGGGCCATGTGAATAAAAATAAAAAATAAAAATAAAAAATAAAGGAATGACTGGGGTAGTTTTCCAGTTCAGCAGGCCTCTGTCCTCGGCTCCAACTACAGCCCCCAGAAATGATTAAACCAGTGGCCTTCCGTTATTAGAAGTTTTTTGTTTACATACCAGGATGCTATTTTTTGAGACAGATTCTCAGAATGGACTTGACTTACTTTCTAGACAAGGCAGGCCTTGACCTCACATAGATCAACCTCCTACTTCTAGACAGAGTACTTGTATTACAGGCATGTGTCAACCTGCTAGGCTCTGATTTTTTGTTTTAATTTAATTTAATGTGTGGGGGGGTTGTTTTGTTTTGTTTTATTTTTTGAGACATGGTGTCTCTGTTCATCATTGCTGATCCAGGAATCTCATTGTAAATCAGGCTGACCTTGAATTTATAGAGATTCAACTTCATCAGCCTCTCAAGTGCTGGGACTAAGGATCTGTGCTACCATGCCTGACATGACTTTCTAATAGCCTAGTTGAAGTCACAGTATGTGATTTCAGACATTTTCATATGTGGGTATGAAAGCCCTTGTTTTATTAGACAAGGTTTCTTTCTGTAGTCTTGCATATCCTGGACTTGCTTTATAGACCAGGGTGATGTTTAACTCACACAAAACAGCATAGTTGTGCCTCCTGGAGATCTGGGATTACAGACATGTACAACCATGCCTGGCTCAGATTTTATATATATGATTTTAAATATTTATTAAATATGTATATCAACTACATTATGTATTTATTAAATATTTTATAAGTATATTAAAAATATAGATTGAATATATATTTACATACATGTTAAAATATATTTATATACATGAATGATTTGGTTCTTTTGAGACAGTGTTTCTCCTTTTACCCATAGCTGTCTTGGACTAGATCTGTAGAATAACATGACCTTGAACTGACAGAGACTGACCTGCTGCTGTCTGCCAGAGTGCTGGTCCTAAAGGCCTGTGCCACCAAACCTGGCTCAGATTTTTGTTTGTTTGTTTGAATCTTATTTTTTGTTTTGCTTTGTTTTGAATAGCGGGTTTCTCTGTGTAGGCCTGTCTGTCCTAGACTCTCTGTCAACCAGGCTGACATTGAACTCACAGAGATCGGCTTGTGTCTGATTCTTGTGTGCCTGGATTAAAGGCTTATGTAATCACGTCTGGCAAGACCTTAGACTGTTAAGAATTATTTTAGGAGGGTTTCTTATATACTAATTTTTTTATAAAATTTATGAGTGGGTGGATGAAGGGACCTCTGATTATATTATCTGTGTGTGTGTGTGTGTGTGTGTGTGTGCAGACATTAAATCAGACATCCCTGACATCCTCACAATCCTTTTTGATCAGAGCTTTTGTTCTCCTTATTAAATTTTATTTTATTTTTTTAGAAAAGTATCTCTTAGCCTTCCTGTGTGTAAGAGGGAGTCAGATGCACTGGAACTGGATTCACAGACAGTAGTAGGTGTTGGGGATTGAACCTAGGTCCATCTGGAGCAGCAGGCACCGCCATAACGACTGAGCCATCACTCCAGCAGTTCGTCATGTAATTTTAAAAATGGAGTATTAATGACTGTCACACAAAATCGCTACAATTCATCTGACAGTGGGATTCTGAGGTGAAAAAAGCTCAGAGACCGCCTGCCACTGCCTGCACTGGGACGACGGGGTGTGCCGCCACACCCAGCTCTTTAAAAAATATATTTAAAAGAGATTTATTACCTGTGTCTGATTGCCATAATCAAAGTTGCAGAGACCCAAAGACCCTACACAAGCTACTGGCACTGAAATTAGCAGCAACCTCTTCTCTAGCTCCCAGGGACTGGACATTTTTTACTGTAGCAGCAGCAGGAGCAGCAGCAAAGTGTGCCGACTTCTGGGGCGGGGGGCGGGGCGATGACGTCACATAGCTCCTGGACAATATTGTTCCCAGGGAAACTATGGCGTGCCAGGAAGATTCACCGACCCCGAGTACAGGGGAAAGGCCATGAGAGCTCTGAGGACGACGATGCGTCTCAGAGCTGCAGCAGCATTAAGAGCAGCCAAGCACCTCCTTGCTCGCCAACCGTGAGGGAAGCTGAGGAACGCCGGCATGTGACGTTGGGAACCGCACGCGGTGGATTCCGGGATTTGTCGGCGACACGCGGGCCACAGTCCATCCTGCAGACAGGGAGAGAAGTAAGGGAGAGATGGAGAGGCGTGACTACAAGCAATCCCAGTATGCGTCACACCGCCTGGACGCCATTTTTATAGGTCTCAGGTACAATCCCAGAAGTCCTTGCTCCGAAGCCATGTTTGTAGTTCTCAGGCAAGTGGGCCTTAGCCGCAATACATCTTGGGATTGTTGGTCTTTCCCTGAGCCTCCAGCGCTCCGATGTGGGAAACGAATGTCTTCTGGGATTAGAAGCTTTGTATCACCGTGGTGGGGGTCAGGGAGATGGCTGGAAGTGGGAAGTAGGGAAGGAGGGTGACCTCCTAGCCTCCACGCCCGGAAGTCCCTGCTCTCGCAGGGCGGTTGAGGAATGGAAGCCAGAAGTGGCGGGACTTCCGTGATAGGTGAGCCAATATCCGGACCGTTTTCCCAGATCATCAGCATCCTTCTTATCCCAAGCTGTTTGACAGAGTTCCACCTCATTCTCACAGGCGGGGAGGCTGGGGGGGGGGGGGTTTCCCGCCTCCCTCCTCCTACCCACCTCCTGCTGTCCATTCGTCTGTTTGTCTGGAGTCCAGGAGCGGCTAGTGCCTGGTGCAGAACCGCAGGCAGGGGGATGGCGGGAAGAGAGGGTCATAGTCCTCTGTTCCCACCAAGCCTGCATGCATCCTGGAGGAGATGGGTGCACCCAGTCCTCCCCCCAACCCCTCGGGGGTCAGGTTGTGCTCGACCTTATATAGGGTGTTCTGGGGTCCTCTTCTGTCCTGTGGATGCATGAGGAGGCAGGACACTATAAATAATGCTTAGAGTGCTGAGGGCTCAGTAAATAAGGTGCTCTGTGCTTAGTGGTTAAGTTGCTGGGGACTTAGTACATAAGGATCCTGCCACCTCTGCTGGCCTGAAGGCATACACTCATGCTGAACAATGTACAAACAGTGCTTAGAGTGCTGGGCCTCAGTAGATAAGGTGCTCTGTACTTAGTGGTTATGGTGCTGGGGACTTAGTTCATAAGGCTTTAGCCACATCTACTGTCCTGGATGCATACACACAAGAGCAAAGAAAAAAAGTAAGAAGTGGAGGAAGGAAGGAAAGAAAGAAAGATGTATGTGTTTGTTCGTTTTGTTTTATTTTGTTTTCTTACAGAAAATCACCCAGCTAATTGAAACGTGGTAGTATTTGGCATTTATTTGTTGAACTTGAACCAACGTACACAGGTAAATATTCAGGTCTTCTGTAGTGATATAAGTAATTGATGTTTTTCTGCATGGTGAATAAAATATTTTCAGCCAGAAGGAAGTTGTGGAACATGGCAAAGCAATACATTATATTTACACACTGTATCAAATAAGAATGATTTGATGAGCTTTTTCAGAGGAAGCTTCTCCTATTAAAAAAGAAGAACCATCTCTCTCTTAAAGCATTTTCTTGAGGGACTGACACCCTCCCAGTACCCAGTAGATTCTTACTTCAATAAATTCTGGATTGACAATTTTGATTGCTTACTTCCTGCTTTCCTATGTGGAAATCATACACCATACCCAGCAAATAGGACCGGGAAGGGAAAGGAAAGGTAAAGAAAGAAAGGGGAAAGGGAATGGAAAGGAAAGGAGAAGGGAAGGGCAGGGAAAAGGAAAGTGATGGGAAAGGGAAGGGAAGGAAAAGAAAAGGAAAGGGAAGGGCAAAGGGAAGGGATGGGAAGAGGGAAGGAAGGGAAGTGAAAGAAAAGGAGAAGGGAAATGGATGGGATGAGAAAGGGAAGGGAAAAGGAAGGGATGGGAAAGGAATGGGAGGGGAGGGGAGGGAAGGGAAAGAGAAGGGAAGGGATGGAAAGGAAAGGGGAAAGGAAAAGGAACAGAAGGGATGTGAACGTGAAGGAAAGGGGAGGGGAAATGAAAGGGACAGGAAAACGAAGGAAAGGGAAAAGGAAGGGAAGAGAAAGGGGGAAAGGAAGGGAAGGGAAAGGGAAGAAATAGGGAATAGGGAAGAAAAGGGAAGGAAAACAGAAAGGAAGGGAAGGGAATGGAACGTATGGGAAACGGAAGGGAAGAAAAAGGAATAGGCAGGGAAAGCGAAGGGAAGGAAAAAGAAAGGGGAAGGGGAAAGAAGGGAAAGGTAAGAAAGGGGAAAGTGAAGGGAAAGGGGAAAAGAAGTAAAAAAAAGGGAAAGAGAATGGAAGAGAAGAGAAGGGAAATGGAAGGGAAGGAAAAAGAAAAGGGAAGGGCAGGGAATGGAAGTGAAGGGAAGAGAAAGGAAAGGGAACGGAAATGAGAAGGAAAGGGATTGGAATGGGAAAGGAAAGAGAAGGGGAATGAAAAGGAAAAAAGGGGAAGGGAGAGGAGAATGGATGAGATGGAAAAGGGAAGGGAAAGGGATGGGAAAGGGAAGTGAGAGGGAAGGAAAGGGAGGGGAGGGGTGGGAAAGGAAGGAAAGGAAATGAAAGGAAGGAACAGAATGGGAAGGAAAGGAACAGCAATGATTATAGCTCTGGTAGTATACATGCTTAGCATGGGTGCAGAGTTCAGTGATCAACAATGAAGGGAAAGGGGAGCAGTGCAAGGCTAAAATACAACATGGGTTAATCTCAGTGTATGAATCAGAGTAGAAAATAAGCCAAACATTTTTTAAATGTCTGATTCTATTTATATGCCACTTTACAAACAACAAAATTATACAGACAGAAAGCAGAACTGTAACCAGGAGAGAGCAAGGACAAAACAGACTGCAAAAGAGCATAAGAGGACTTTTGTTTTGTTTTATTTTTCAATACAGGACTTCTCTGTGTAGCCTTGGCTATCCTGGGATCTCTTTGTAGACCAGCCTGGCCTCGAACTCACAAAGATTTACTACAGATGCCTCCCTGAGTGTTTGGATTACAGGCATGCACAACCGTGCCCTGGTTTATAAGAGTACTTTTTATAGGGAAGAAAATGTACAATATCTTGGTTGTGGTAGTGATTATACTAGTGTATGTAATTGCTTAAAACCACTGAACTGTTTGCCTAATTTTTCACACAAAGATTATGCTTGAATAAACCACATAAATTATACAAGATATAACAGTGAAAAGTATACATTTCACACTTCAGATTATAATTTATGCAACAGTTTGTGTTTCATTTAAAAAAAAACAAAAGGAAAGAAAGAAATCTTCCCTTTGTTATGTGGTCAGAGTATGGCCAAAGCCAAACACATTGTATCAGAAACTGTGGGTCAAAGCTGAAGGAACAAACTGGCCTTGGGCATTAAGATGGAAAGGGAGTGAGGGTGAAGATGCCTAAGTGCAGTGCAAGGTCAGAGCATGAGCAGAACAAGAAGTGTGTCCATAGAATCCATCATAAGCACAAACACATCAGAGCACAAGCAAGTTGGGCAGACCCTGTGTGGAGGCATCCTGACATGGGCTTTTAGATCCAACAGGGCTGGAAATGAGGGAGGAGGATACAAAATGAAGAAATACCTCAGTAGGGAGAGAAAACAGGTCGTTATAAACAACAGCAAAAAAAAAAAAAAGTGTGTGTGTGTGTGTGTGTGTGTGTGTGTGTGTGTGTGTGTAAAGCCTGATTTCTCACTGTTTGAAAAGACCATTACAACATGAAAAATGCAAATGCTAGATTTCTGGGCTGAAGTCAAAAGTACTGAATTAGTTCACAGTTTTCAATGTACAGAGACAGAAATACAGATATATGTGAAAATATGGATAAATATATCCTCTAGCTCCAATCATGAAGAGAACCTGGGAATACTTGTAACTCAACAGCAATAAAGATGCTAGCTGGGAGAAATTAGCCTCCACTGAGAGAAAGCAGGGTTCCCTAGAGGAATAGTTGATTACAGGGCCTCACTTCCTTATTGTGTAAGCAGCCTCATGTTAGATACTTTCCACAAAGGAGAACAAAGTGTGTGTGTGTGTGTGTGTGTGTGTATGTATGCCAGAAATACCTTAGGTCAAAAAGTAGTGCTACCTCAAGATCCAGTTATACAACTCCTAAGCATATATCCAAAAGATGCTCAAGTATACAACAAGGACATTTGCTCAATCATGTTTGTAGCAGCTTTATTTGTAATAGCCAAAAGCTGGAAACAACCCAGATGCCCCTCAGTTGAGGAATGGATAAGAAATTGTACTACATTTACACAGTGGGATATTACTCAGCAATCAAAAACATGGAGATTATGAAATTTGCAGGCAAATGGTGGGAACTGGGAAATACCATCTGAGTGAGGTATCGCAGAAGCAAAAAGACACACAGGGTATATACTCACTCATAAGTGGATATTAGACATATAATATTGGATAAACATACTAAAATCTGTACAACTAAAGAAATTTATCAAGGAGGAGGACTCTGGCTAAGATGTTCAATCCTTATGCAGAAAGGCAAAGAGTATGGACATCAGAAGAGGGAAAAAACAGGGAACAGGACAGGAGCCTATCAAAGAGGGAATCTGAAAGGCTCTACCATGCAGAGTATCAGAGAAGATGCTGAGACTTATAACCAAAATTTGGGCAGAGTGCAGGGAATCTTATGTAAGAAGTGTATATGACCTGGAGAGGACAGGAGCTCCACAAGGAGAGTGAGAGAACCAAAAATTCTGGGCAGAGGGATCTTTTCTGAGACTGGTGTTCCAACCAAGGACCATTCATGGAGATAACACTGCACAGATGTAGCCCCTGGCAGTTCAGTGTCCAAGTGGATTCCATAATAATGGAAGAGTCTCAGGGACTGTCTCTGATATGAACTCAGTGGCTGACTCTTTGATCACCTCCATCTGAGTGGGGAGCAGCCTTACCAGGCCACAGAGGAACTCAATGCAGCCACTCCTGAGTTCAATTCCCAGCAACCACATGGTGGCTCAAAACCATTTATAATGAGAACTGCTACCCTCTTCTGTCCTGCAGGTATATGTGCAGGCAGAACACTGTATAAATAAGAAAAATTCTTAAAAAAAAAAAAAAAGAAAGAAAAGACACAGAAGGCAGATATATGAGCTCTCACTGGTCAAATGACAAAACATTTAAAACATCAAAATGGTCTGAATATTTGTCCTCCTAAAATTCCTATGTTGAGGTTCTAATACCCAGAGTAACAGAACTACATGAAATCTTTGGGAGGTACTTAGGTATTGGAGGTGAAGTCCTTATAAAAGGTTCATAACCTTATTAAAGAGATCCTATAAAATCATGTGGCCCTTTAGGCCACTGAGGTTAAAGTGAGAACAGGACTGTATGTATACAAGCATGACCCCAAGTAGCCCTCATATTTTAACTTTAGACTTTCCAGAGTTTACAACTGTGAACAGTAAAGCCTTTTTTTATGAATCATTTGTCTTGTAGCTCCAGCAGACTAACACAAAAAATAATATCTACGAAGAGGTTCAGTCTCTGCCCTTTCCAGCCTGTCCTTATATGATTCAACTGTGAATTTTTTGCAGAAGAAATAGAAGGGAAATAGTACTCACTAGGACCTCAGCAGTTATTCCTCTCAGTAGGAGACACTGGGGAACAGAGAGAAAATTGGGTGTGGGTGTGAAGGTTGAGTTAAGGCCACAACAATATAGAAGCTGGGTTTATTTCTTAAATTTTATATAGTACAATACATACAGTTTCAATTTCCCATAGCAGCTGTTTGTGTTTGTCTGTTTTGATTTGTTTTGGATGGTTGGATTTTGTTTGTTTGCTTGTTTTTGTTTTTCTAGGCTGTTCAGGACTCAGTAGATCAGGCTGGCCTTGAACTCACAGGCCAGGCTTCAGTCAGATCTTCCAAAAGAAAGGAAAAAGAGGCTCTATGTCAACAGTCTTTCACTACAGTGGCAGTTTCCCAAACTTGGCTTATGGGAAAGAAATATGATTTCCACTGTCATATTCTAATGTTCTCTGTGTTCGTTTGTGTCAGTCATTCTTCAAATACAAGAATAGGAAACCAAGGGACTTAAACAGAACTCGAGAAAGACCCATGAAGGAGCCACAGCATCTCAGCCCATGTGGAGGTCAGGCAGTGATTTCAAATTTTTCTCAAGAAATTGGCACAGTGAATTCAGGTGGCACTAACCACTCTGGTGACTGCAGGGAATTTGAAACTCCTCCAGAACTCCTCTCATCCAGGAAGGGTATGGATGAATTCCTCTGCGAAGGTCCCTAGGTGTGTCTGAGCTTGGAGAGCATCCCTGAAGAGGAAGAGGGGGTCTTCCTCCCCTCACACTGAGTGTCTCTCATCATCTACCTGTGCAGGCCTGACCCGGGTGCATTTGCCATTTATATAACCATGAGGGTGTGCATTTGCAGCCTGTGGTCTCTTTAAATGTCATAATCACTATGACACTATTCTATTTTATTCTATTATGATTACTGTAGAAACTAGAGAAACTTCTTTTTCTCAGGGTTCCCGACCGAATGTAAAGTTGTTGTCATATGCAGCAGATATGGAGGAGGGGATGGGGTGGAGTGGTTAGGGTGTGTCTGTGTGTGCTCAGAACAATATTTCTTTTCCTGATAAGAAACAGAAAATTCAGAAAATCTCACCGTTGGCTGGGGAAAGCAGTGGAAGTTGATTGCTTTGTTTTTAATGGCTGAGTATATTCGTTTGTGTAAACGTGCCATGGTTTCTTTACCAATTCTTCAGTTGTGGGACATCTAGGTGGTTTCCAGATTCTGGCTACTACAAATAAAACTGCTATGAATGTAGTTGATTAGGTAGAACCACTTTTGGGTATATATCCAGTAGTGGTATAGCTAGGTCTTCCCAATTTTCTGAGAAAGCGCCAGATCGTTTTCCAAAGTGCTTGTAAAAGTTTACACTCACACCAGTAAGGAAAGCATGTTCCACTTTGTCCTCATCCTCACCAGGATGTGCTACAACTTGAGATTTTTGATCTTAATCATTCAGACTGGTATGAGATGGAATCTCAGAGTCATTTTGATTTTCATTTCTCTGATGATGAGGGAAGGTGATCATTTCTTTAAGTGCTTCTAAGCCATTCAAGCTTTCACTATTGAATATTCTTTGTTTAGTTCTGTGCCAATTATTTAATTGGGTCATTTTTTATTGGAGTTTGATTTCTTGAGTCCATTGTATAGATTGGATATTAGCACTTTGTTAAAAATAGGATTGATGTGTTCTTTTCCTAATGTGTAGACTGACATTTAGTTCCATTGATAGTGTTTACTCCTTATAGATCTGTTGGTGTTCTGTTCGGGAAGTTGTCTCCTGTACCAATGAGTTGAAGGCTCTTCCCAACTTTCTCTTCTAACAGATTTAGTGTATCTGTGGTTATATTGAGGTCTCTGACCCACTTGGATTTGAGGTTTTTGTTTTGTTTTGCAGGGAGATAAATATGTATCTATTTGTACTTTTTTTTTTTTTTTACATGCAGAGATACTGTTAGACCAGCACCGTTTATTGAAGATGCTCTCATTTTCCCATTGTATGGTTTTGGCTTCTTTGCCAAAAATCAATTGACTAAAGACATGTGTGTTTATTTGAAGGTCTTTGATTCAATTCCATTGATCAGCCAACCAGTCTATCTTTATTCCAGTACCATGCAGTTTTTATTACTATTGCTGTGTGGTATAGCTTGAAGTCAGGGGTAGAGAAAACTCCAGAAGTTCTTTTATTATATAGAATTGTTTAAGCTCTTCTCAGTTTTTTGTTCTTCCATATGAAGTTTAGAATTGTTCTTTCAAGTTCTGAAAAGAACTGTTGGTATTTTGATGGTGATTGCATTGAATCTGTAGATTGCCTTTGGTTAGATGGCCGTTTTCACTGTTAATCCTATGAATCCAGGAGATTGGGAGGTGTTTCCGTTTTCTGACATCTTCTTCAGTTTCTTCAGACACTTGAAGTTCTTTTCATACAGGCCTTTCACTTATATGGATAGAACCACATCAAGATTCATTATAGTATTTATGGCTATTATGAATGGTATAGTTTCCCTAATTTCTTTCTCAGCACATATGTCCCTTATGTACAGGAAGGCTACTGATTTTTAAAATTAACCCTATATCCAGCTACTTTCCTGAAGCTGTTTATGAGCTGTAGGACTTCCCTGGTCAAATGTTTGGGGTCGCTTACATACACTACCACCTCATCTGCAAATAGCAATATTTTGACTTCTTCCTTGCTGATATGTATGCCCTTGATTTCCCATAGTTGTCTTATTGCTCTAGCTAGAATTTAAATACTATATTGAAGGGATACGGAGAGACTGGGCATTCTACAACTGTCCTTGATTTTGTTGGAATTGCTTTGAGTTTTTCTACATTTAGTTTGATGCTTGCAATCAGCTTGCTGTATATCGCCCTTATTATGTTTAAATATCGACCTTGTATCCTTGATTTATCTAAGACTTTCATCATGATGGGATGTTGGAATAGGTCAAAGATATTTTCTGCATCTAATGCTATTAACATGTGATTTTTTTCTTTGCGTTTGTTAATATGGTGGATTACATTGATGATGTTTTGTATGTTGAACCATCCCTGCATCCCTGGGATGATGTTTATGACGTGTTCTTAGAGTCAGTTTGTATTTTATTGAGTTTTTTATATCAAAGTTCATGGATGAAATTGGTCTGGAATTCTCTTTCTTTGTTGGTTCTTTTTGTGGTTTAGGTGTGATGATGATGTGGCCTCATAGAATGAATTTGGCAATGTTCCTTCTGTTTCTATTTTATGGAACAGCTTGAAGAGTATATATATTAGCTCTTCGTTGAATTTGTGGCAAAATTCTGAGTTAAAACAATCTGGAACTGGGCAGGTATTTTTTTGGTTGTTTGTTTGTCTGTTTTTTGGTTGGGAGATTTTTAATGATTCCGTCTATTTTCTTAGTGGTTATTGGACAGTTTAAAATTTTTCCTGATCTTGATTTTTCTTTGGTAGGTGAAATCTATCCAGAAAATCATTTGTTTAATTTAGATTTTTTTAATTTTGTGGAATAAAGGCTTTTGATGTAAGAACTCATTGTCTGTAGTTATGTCCCCCTTTTTGTTTCTGTTGTTGATCTGGATAATCTCCCTCTGCCTTTCAATTATTTTGCCTAAGGTTTGTTTATCTTGTTGATTTTTTCAAAGAACCAGGTTTTGGTTTATCGATTCTTTATATCTATCTCTTTGTTTCCAGTCCCAAGTTTAAATAATACTTGTCATCTGCTCCATGTTGGTGTGTTTGCTTCCCTCTGTTAGAGAGCTTTCAAGTGTCCTGCTAAATTATTAGAATAGGATCGCTCTAATTTTTTTATGAAGGTACTTCTGTTTTCAAAGTGCTGTGAGCTTTTCTCTTAGCACTGCATTCATTGTATCTCATATGTTTGGGTTTGTGATGCCTTCATTTTCATTGAAAACTAGTTTGTCTTTAGTTTCTTTGTTTCTTCCATGGACCAGTGGTGTTTCTATTGTTGTTGAAGTTCAGCTTTAATCCATGTTTGTCTGATAAGATTCACTGAGTTATTTCAATATTCTTATATCTGCTGAAGGTTGCTTTGTGACTGAATATATGGTCAGTTTTGGAGACGGATCCATGAGCTGCAGAGAAATGTTCTGTATATATCTGTTAGACCCATTTGACTCAAGATATCCGTTAGTTTCTTTATTTTCTTATTTAGTCTCTGTCTTTATGATCTCCCTATTGGAGAAAGTGGGTGATGAATTCTCCTACTATTCATGTGTGGGATTCAATGTGTGATTTAAGCTATAGTAATATTTATTTTATGAATGAAGCTGCCCTTGAATTTGGGTCATTGATGTTCATAATTGAGTGGTTGTTGGGGTGGATTTTTCCTTTGATGAGTATGAAGTGTCCTTTTTCTCATCCCTTTTGATTAATTTTGGTTGAAAGGCTATTTTATGAGATATATAATGGCCACTCCATCTTGTTTCTTGGGTCTGTTTGATTGGAAAACTTTTTCCAGCCCTTTACTCTGAGGTAAATTTTATCTTTATTCATCATTATTTTTAGTGTAATCACCAACACCAAAAAAACAGTCTTTGTCTAGTGTCTCTAGTGACCTATCAAGACATACAATCAGAAATACTCTGTACAAGACAATACACAGCCAGCACAGTTTCCTAAGATCCAGAGAGGGGAACAGAAGTGAAGAAATTCAACATCACAAACCTAAAATAGAGAAGTCCAGATAGCAAAAGCTAGAATCACAATCATTCCAAACCCAGATACCTAGACACCAGTAAGAAACCAAAATCATTAATATTCAAGACACCAAATCACAGCAACCCTCCTAGAGGAGACACTGAGAAATTCAGTATAGCCTCAGGACAACACAATGACCTCAAAACATAAATAAATCCAGAATATTACACAGGATATGGATCAAATCTCAATGATGTCTGTGAAAACAAACAAAAAGTGAAACAAAACACTGAAGATAGTTGAAGATATTGTATTACAAAAGGAGTCAATGAAATTAAAAGCTGAGATGAATCTAGAAATACAAAACTGAAGAGGTCAAACAAAAACTCAAGTGATAAGCCTCACCAACACAGTCCAAAACATGAAAAAGACATCCTCAAGACTAGAGCAAATGCTACTGTGTTTAACAAGTCTTTTTTTTTTTTTTTTTCAGTGTGTGAGTTCAAAGTTATTCCTTAATTTCTCATTCATTAGATTCTTTGTTTCTTGATTTTACAGAGTTCTTCAATACTATATTTTGGGAGTTTTGTGCAGAGTGAAAAATAGGGGTCTATTTGAATTATTTTATGTGCATACTTCTAGTTTGACCACAACTATGTGCTGAAAATGCTGTCTTTTTTTTCCAATGTTTATTTCAAGTTTTTTTATTTAAAAATATCAAGTGTCCATAGGTATTTGGATTTCTGCCTGGGTCTTCAATCTCATCATTGACCAAAGTGTTTGTTACTCTGCCAATACCATGCTGTTACTTACTACTATAGTTTTTAGTTAAATTTAATCTTTGGATGGGTGATCCCTCTAGCAGGTTTTATGTAGGATTGTTTTAGCTGATATGGTTTGTTTGTGCTTCTATTTGAAGCTGAAAATTGTCCTTTCAACATCTGGTAAGTTGTCTGGAATTTTTATGATGATTGCACTGAATGTTGATGTTGATTGTTTTTCTTTGGATGGATAGTTTTTCTCTGTTAATCTTACCAATGAGCAGGGGAGATCTTCCTAGCCCTTGCCCAGGCATAAAGATAAACAATCTACAAAAATACAGCAGAAAACTGAAAATCTTCTGCATAACAAAGGACCACCATCATTCTGAAAATGTAACAGTGTAGAGAAAGCTAAAATACTTTCATCAACTACACAGCCAAATAAAGGCTAATATTCAAACTCATAAAGAAGTCATGAAAAAAATTAGATATCAAGAAAATATATAATCAAAATAAAACACACATACAATTCTAAATTAAGAATTTTTTTTATTTTTATTAATTACAGTTTATTCACTTTGTATCCCAGCTGTAGCCCCTCCCTCTCTCTCATCCCCTCCGAATCCCACCCTATCTCTCTCTTCTTCTACTGTGCCCCTCCCCAAGTTGAATGATAGGGTAGGACCTCCTCCCCTTCCATCTGACCCTATTCTATCAGGTGTCATCATGACTGTCTTCTTTGTCTTCCTCTGTGGACTGGTAAGGCTGCTACCCCCTTAGGTGGATGTGATCAAAGAGCCAGCCCATGAGTTCATTTCATGTCACTGTTTGCAGATGATATGATAGTATACATGAGTGACCCAAAAAATTCTACCAGGTAACTCCTACAGCTGCTTTACCCTTTCAGCCAACTGGCTAGATATAAAATCAATTAAAAATCAATAGCCTTCCTGTATACAAAAGACAAAAGGGCTGAGAAAGAAATTAGGGAAAACAACACCATTCACAATAGCCACAAAGGACATAAAATACCTTGGTGTAACTCTAAACAAGCAAGTCAAAGACTTGTATAAAAAAAACTTTCAGTCTCTGAAGAAAGAAATGGAAGAAGATATCACAAGAGAATTCTTAAAGAAATAATTCAAATGGCTGAGAAACATTTAAAGATATGTGCAAGATCCATAGTCACTGGGGAAATGTCTAAAGACAGTCAGAATGGCTAAGAATATTCAGACATTGCTAGTAGGAGTACAAACATGTTTAGCCACTAAGGACATACTTGTGGCTTTTCCACAAGTGGTGGGAATTGTTCTGCCTCTAGAACCAGCTATACTACTCTTGGGCATATATCCAAAGCATGTTTCATCCTTTCATGGAGACATTTGTGAAAACATGTTTATGATTGCTCTAATCAACACTTCCAGAAATCGGATATAACCCAGATGTCCATTAACAGAAGAATAGATAAACAAAATGTGGACATTTACACAACAAGATATTACTCAGTCATTTTACAAAGTAAATCATGAAATTTGAAAGTAAATGCATATCTGCAGATAAACTAGAAAAAAACAATCTGAGTATATAGTAAAACAAGTTCAAATATACAAATATGGCATGTATCTTCTTACATGTTAATATTACTTTTAAAGTGAATGATAAGAAACCTACGTACATAAAACCATGTAGGATACACACAGACCAAGGGACTAGTGTTCGAGAACAAGTAACTAGATCTCTCTAGGGTAGGTCAGTAAAATAGTTATTTATAGATGGAGAATGGAGTCATAAAGAAGAGTGGGTTGGAAGTGAGGAAGAAAGAGGACATTAAGGAAAGTAATATGAAGAGAGACAGCGAAGATGAAATGTCAATTGAATGTTACTGTAGTAACCTAATAGAGCAGGAGCTTCCTAAAATATATACATATCTGTAGGTGATCCAAATGAAATAATATGAGAAAGTCCCAACAGGATGTCACTTGTCATCAAATGAAGAATGGTTTATATCTACTTGAGGTGGTGGCCAAAGGAGTCTTATTGGAATGTCCAAACAATGCAAACTTTGATCAATATTATAATTTGCTCTCCATAAATTCACTGCAAGTCTCTATCGCTGAATACATCACTTACACAACTCACTGAACATAGAGAAATTAAGCTGGTGCCTACATAGAAATTTCACTGTGTAGGTATATTTATCTATATCTGGATTGATATAAATAGATAGATAGATAGATAGATTGATTGATTGATTTGTGTGTGTAATCACTATATATATTTTTAAAATTCCAGTAACCAAATTTTGTAAGATTATACATAGGAGACATCAATTAATTATTTTGTTTGTTTATATATAAGAATTAACATTACATCATTTTTTTCACTTTACTACCTTCAAAGCCTCTTGCATTTTAGCTCTTTTGAAATTTCATGGCTGCGTTTTTATGAATGAATTTTACCTATGTTAGATATCAAAATTTGATTTGCATTATATTATATATATCATATTATAACAATAATATATAATAATACCATAAAATTATATCAGTAGTAATTATGATAAATAGTATTACAGTAAAGTAGAAAAAGTATAGGGAAAAAGTATTTTTCTTTTTGGTTGTTGTTATGAGACAGTTGAGTGAATCTCAGGGCTTCTGCTGCCAGGTTCAAAACTGAGTTCATATTCATAGGCCCTAAAGCCTACTCCTACCCTGATTCTTCAGGTGATTCATGTTTGTCTTTTAATCAGGAAAGAATGTAAAGAGTAAAGTGGCTGATACTTTAAACTAAGCACACAAGTCGTAAATGTGTTACCTGTCATGACTTAAATTGACTATGAGAAGCTTGCCCCCTCTTTTTGTCCTGTACAATTCTGAATTTGGTGCCAAACATCCAGGAGGATGTCTGAATGCAAAAGCTGAGTTGAGAACACTGAACCCAGGTGTCCTGCATAAGGCTGAATCACTAGTGTTTACTTTCTTGGTCAAAACCCCATGTCAAAGTATGACTGAAATCTCCTTCTCCAGCCCCCCATGTCCCTCCTGTAGTCCACTGATGAGGCATGTCCTCCTCCTCTACTATCTTACTGTAGCTTATCAGGTCTCATCAAAACTGTCTGGATCTACTTTCCCTGTTGCTTAGTTTATCCACCTTGACTGGTGGAAGTGATCAAAGAGCTATCAAAGTGATCAAAGCGTGACTGTCCCTGCTGCCCTTCCAAGGAGAAATCAAATGTTCAAACTATTTTCACAACAGCAATCAAAACCAAACAAGCTGTTTTTGGATGACCTACAATTTTGTCTCAGACTCTGGTGCTCTCCAAAGTCACTGTGGACCATGATGAAATCACTACAGGTTGTTGATGGAAGAAAGAAAGAACCAAACATGTTTTTAACCCACATAGTGGAACCAGGTCCAGAGCTCCAGGGCTATGGGATTCCAAGAGTACATGGATGACAGGGAAATATAACAATAAAAAGACAGAAAATTCAGAGCAAGTCTGGCTACAGCAACAGAAATATCTCAGTACTGTGACCCTCAGTTGTCTGGACTTTGCTACAGTGTTTGCACCGACCTGTTATGAGAACCTATGGCTATGCACAGACTGAGAGACTGAAGCAACAGTAGGAAGCAGCTAGAACATACAAAGCCTTCTCTGACATTGTTGAGATCTGAGCCTGTTCCAGGACCTAAGCCAATAATCTCCCTGGATCAATCTAGATGCAGGAGACTGTCTCTGTGTAGTGAAGAGCCTAAATGTTCCTTCTTTTGCTTTGTCTCATCCTACTCCAGCAACCTGCATATACATCACCCCATAGCAGGATGTCTCAGCTCAATTGTTTTCATTACTGGGAGCCTAGCAACTACATGGAGGCAGACATAATCCTTGGTACATTTATCCCCATTCGCATCCTACTTGATCTACCCCAAAATGTCCAGAACCTTTTTGACACTGAACCAAGTCCTCTATGGAACAACTTTCTGTGAGTACTTTTTTGAATGTGCTATGTTTGTTCTGTCTACAAGATAGTACATTACCTGCTAAACACATGTAATTCCATTGAGGATTATGAACTAGTTCCAGAACAATGTGATAAACAGTTTGACATTTTCCAGCTTCATTGTGCATCTACAAACATTTCCACTTCTCTTTGTTATGTTTCCAGTAAGAAAGAAATCAGGAAGAGAAACAACCAACTTTTGTGTCTGCTCCATGGTGTGATTCCATGGACAAACTTATGGTTTTTTTTAACTGATGCTAATATGTCAAGATAAGTTTCCATTCTTCTCAGGTCTATTTGGCCATCTAAATGTGTTATGTTTGAATATCTGTTTCTTTCAAGAATTGGAGAGTTTCTGCTAAAGTGAACTTGAATATCCCTATGTCCTCAGTACAAATCTTAGAATCTCCAGTTTCATGTGTTCTGGTTTTAGTATATTTAAAGGAACTCAGAGTTTAGAGACTGGTCATACTTATAACTAATTTATTTTACATTGATATTGTAATGTAGTGTTATGAAATTCATGTCATTCATGCCCATATTCTGTCCTCTGCCCATATTCTGTCCTTTGCTGGAAACCCAGTGTTCTGTGATATGATTGGAGGTTTTATGATTTTCATTTCCAACCTTTCTATCTGTCTTTCTCCTCCCTCACAATCTCAATTTTGTCTTATGATTTGTCTTTTATGGTAGTCAGTCTTTCCTGTGTATTGTTGTTTATTCTATCCCTCATCCAAGTTCTCATGGAGAATGTTGATTCTTGTCTGAATGCCTAGTTGAATTCATTTATTGATTCTGTCTTCTTTTCTGTTGTTCATCTCTTTACTTTCTGAAGTATTTATCTACCACTTTATCTCTCTGAGAAACTGTGAGTTAGGTTGCTGATTTTTTATGATATTGTGGAGGAGTCAGTAGGCTTTTTCATATTCCTGTTTTTTGTTGATGCTATAATTTGTACATGTGTTCATTTGAACATCAGTTTTGGGATTAGGATGGTCCTTTGCTGAAAAGTATCTTTTGAATCCACAATACATATTTCCTCTCTGAGCAGGAAACAAACATACTAGCCTAAGATCCTGGTAGTTGTATTGTTGTGGAGTACTTGAATAGAAAAAAAAATCAGGATTCCTAATTTATGTTGAAAATAAAGAACTCGTAGGAATGCTTTCACAAGATAGAGAAATCATTGATCAGGAGCCCAATGCAGCTGGAAAGAGAAGGAATGCCAACACAGGAGGAAGGAAAGTACCCATCTTCAGATATAGACAGTAGATAGAAAGACTGCATTGTTAGTTGACAGAAGTCTTAATCTAGATTCTGTTTGACCAAAAGCAGTCAACAAGTGTCTGTAAACAATTAGAGTAGACTGATGCTTTACAGATAAGCTTGGGCAACAAAAAGGATGGTTCTGGACTAAAAATGAACAGCCTTTCCTCTCTCTGAATGTGTAATGGCAGGTAAGATTTCAGCACAATAAGAAGCATTGAAGTATATCTTCAGCAGGAATGTAAGGACATTAAAAAGTCTGATTCAGTAACTATGAGAAGACTAGCCAAGGCTTTCCCCTGGTGGTTTTCATAGCATATCAGAACTCCACTGATTCATATTTTAAAATCAGAAAGTTTAAACTCTTTAAGTCTCATTTTTCACATACTTTAAACCACTTTCTCAGATTTTTATACCTTGCATTTACATACCTTAAATCCCTTTCTTAGACATTCAAAATTTACATCAACTTTAAAGTGTCTGTTTCCAACATCCAGGCATTTAAACAGTGACAGATTGGTTTGAATACTGGGAGAAATGATTGACAAGCCAGTTCTTTTAAAGGAAAGAACGATAAAATGTAAACTATTAGGTATTAGTAGCTTTAGTTTGAATTTCATTTAAATCTAATTTTGTGAGATTAGATTTTTTCATTGTGAAGCCAGCAAGGTAATATCTTCTTCAAAGGAAAATCTTGTATCTGTAGAAAAGAACAAGGCCTGACTTTCATGTATGATATGGACTGACCATGAAGCTGCAGCATTGTTCAGAGGAGCTGCCTAAAGTTTCATAACATCTGTTAAACTTTTATAATGACAACCTGCTATGAAAATGACAAGAGATCTGAGATGGGTAAATTTGAGCAGGAAGTATAATCCAAATGGCCTCTATACCAGTAAAAATGACAGAGATTTAATGGATACCTGGGCACCCATTCTGGGATCCTCCATGGCATTTTCAAAGACTATGTAGGGACCAGAGGTTGACGGTCTTTGTATGTCACACAAAACAACATTGTCTTCAGCTGCCACACAAGGCATCATGAGCCTCTAAATACCAGACTTGTGAGGCTTGAGAGATTTTTTTATGGAGCAGGAACTTGGGAAAAATAACCTACCTTGGCCATGCAGAGTAGAGAATTTAATTCAACCATGTCCCTAGGTTGGACAGAGATTTATTGTTGGGTGAAGTGTGTGGCAATTCATGGTTCAGTTGTCAGCATTACCACAGTTGAAATATGATCAAAAGAAAGGCCATTTCTGCCTATCTTAGCTACCGATAGGTGGCAGAGAAATAATTTTCATTGCATTCCTTAAATCCATACTCAGGAGAACTCTCTGAGGGCTTGAAGAGAGAGCATCTAACTTATTATAATATTTTTCACTTGAATATTTTTCATTAATTAATTGAATTTACATATTGGTCATAGGCCCCACCCTCTTCTCCTCCCAATCCTACTCTCTCTCTCACATCCTCCTCCACTATTCTGCTCCATACCTACACACCCCAGCCCCTGTAGTCTTAGTTTGTAGGCTGAGTTTGTGTTCCTTCCCTGTTGTCTTTTAGGGCAGTTCCATCAGGGAAAGTGATCAACAAAGAGAAAATATAGTCTATGTCCAGTCCACTAACTAGTGGGCCCACATGAAGCCTAAACACATCAGCTACTTATATGTAGAAGACCTACATGCCTTGTGTTTTGTGGGTACTTCATACTCTGTATGACCCTCTGGGCCCTGGGTGATTGGCCCTGATGGTCTTCTTGTAGAGTTCCTGTCACACATATATAAATGAATAAGTATACAGATAGAATGAACTGAATCGATTCTTTAATCTTTAGTATTGCTTTTATGTGAATGGAAAAACATAAGCCCTCAGCTCAAATGAAAAAAGAAAGAATTTCTTCTTGAATAAATTTGAGAGTCTGTGAACACAATTTAGGTTATCCCAAATTCCATGATACAATGTGGAAGCAGCTTCATGAATTTTCAGAGTAACAGAATAAAGAAAACTATAAATCCAATACAGCACTGGAAACCTCAGAGAGGATATTAACAGCAAAATGTGGCAAGGTATCTTACAGGACCAAGATGGCTATGTGATGTCATTCTTGTCTTTTAGATTGGCAAAATCCAGTAGTGTACTGGGTTACTACATTCTAAAATGATTTTATTCACCAGCTATAGGAGATATATAGATATAGATATAGAAACAGATACAGGAATCTCTGTAGCTATCGTCTTAACCACAGAGATGTCCAAGAAATGGCTACTCAGGGTGCTGCAAGTAGCCCACGCTATGGTAATGAGCCTATCAAACTACAATATTGCAATCTCTTCAATGAAGTTTTTATAGCCAGTCTTTGCAAACACAGCTCTTTCCAGGAGTTCTCATTGATACATGTATACATTCCTACAGTTCAATATTTAGTATGGGATAATCCTTGGGGAAGACTAATTATCTTTCTCTTGGCTGTTGCTAATCGCCTGCTTTTGACCAATAGATTCTCTCCTAACATAACATCTAGACATAGATCTCAGATAAATCCAATTCCAATTTCTTCCTGGTGATGGCAGGTCAGAAGGCAGACTCCTTTCTTCAGTAGAAACCAGTGGACTTCAGGTTAATGATTTCTCTTAAGCTCCCTCTATTAGGGTCACCCAGACTCTTATCTACCACAGGTTTTGAAACAAGCTTCTGAGGACCCATCTCCAAGCACTGAAGGCTATGTGTGACACAGTTCAACCCAACTGCCTGCAACAAAGTTCCACTTTCTCCCATTATGTACTGTCTTAATGTACTTGGGGTTTTCCTCAGTTTAATATGCTACTTTAAATTACTATTTTTCCCTTGCATTTCACAGGAAACTCCACTCTTTCATTTAATCTGCAAGCTCAGAGAAACACATTTCCTTTACTACTTTTTGAATTTTTATAAAAATTCATTAATTTTTACATTATGATTATGAGTGTTTTGCCTTCATGTTTGTGTGTGTACCACTTGTGTGCATGGTCTCTTCATAGGCCAGTGGAGGACATGGATCCCCTAGAACTGGTGTTACACTCTATTGGAACCTAAAACTGGCTACTGTGAATAGAATCAGGGTCCTCCACAAGAGCAGCAACTAGTTATAACATATCAATCATTTTTAAAACCCAAGAACACTATTTTGCACATGCTTATTTATTCTTATTTCATGTACTTGAGAGCTTCCCTTCTTATATAGGTGTGAATACCACAGGTGTGCCTGGTGCCCAAAGATGCCAGAGGGATCTTATGAACTGGAGCTAAACATGTTTCCAAGGCCACCCTGTGGGCACTGAGAACTGATGCTAGCTAGCTTTTATTCAAAACGGTCTATACCACAATGAGACACTTTAACAGTAGGAGTGCATATAAACTTGTTAGAATTTTTATAAGTGAGTATGAAATTGAGTCATTACAAAAGAAAAGGATATGAAGCTCTTGCTTATATTCCTAGTGAACACCTTAGTGACTGTTCTGTAACCCAGTGCTTCCATGTGCTGAAACATCATAAGCACCTATGTATTCAGTACTCATCTGATACAAACATGTGCTATTTTATGCACACAATGTACACCAAAAAACATTAGAAACATTTAAACTTCTGAGAGTTTAGGAGAAGTTCGATGATGTTCTTGGGTTGTCATAGGCTTATTCACACAAGATTTACATGTCACAAGAAAAGTCAAAGGCTAGGACCTTTAGGTTCCTGTATTTGACAAAGACTTTTTGAGAAAAAAATGTGCTAACAATACCCATCATTCTGTTCTTCTGGTTTAGATTCATTTGGAGAAACTATCAATATTTGCTGACCTTATACTTTGCCATTGAAGAGATCAATAAGGACTCAAGCCTGCTTCCCAATATGACCTTGGGTCCCCACATCTACAATGCCTTTAATTCTAACAAAAGAACCTTGGAGGGCCCTCTGATGTGGCTGTCTGGAAGGAGTGAATATATCCCTAACTACAAGTGCAACACTCAACACAAAGCTCTAGGAATCATTTCAGGAACCAAGCCGGAATTTTCTGCTGCAATTGCTACACTTTAAGAGCTCTACAATGTCCCACAAGTAAGTTAGAAATATATTTTTAAGCATAATCAGATCTTAGACCTGACCAAAACAAACAAACCAACAAAAAACAATAACAGAACAAACACAAGAAAACAGAGAAGTGGGTTATGTTTAGTGTAGGCAGATTTCAAAAAGCACTGAAGGAATTATTTTGATATGGCAATAATTAACAGATGACAGAGTGTGGTAAAAAGCATGGACAGCAAATTCTGGAAATTTCTAAGCAGATCACTTAGTAGTATCCATGATTCTATCTCCAAACAATGGATGATGTACTGTTGATACACAGTCTGCATTTGATCATAAGTCAAATTCTACAACAAAGATACCTAAATATGCAATCTAGCATATAAACATCTTAAAATTCCTATGGTTGTCAATACCTTACACATGGAAAAAGAAAGTCGAGGACATGTAACTAAGTTTGGAACAATGTTTAATGCCATCACTGATGAAAATTTTTCAAGGAATTAATGATATCATTCAGGAAATAGATCTCAGAATAGCACCCACAAAGACCAACCACTTAGCTATATCGTTGCAATTGACTCATCCCAGGCTACACTGAAGAAATGCATCTATCAGCAGGCGTTACTACAAACATAGAAAATACTTGGTGAGCACAAGAGTCAGAAATAATCAAGATTAAAAACCCACCTGGTAACTCTCATTGTTATCATTCAGTTAAACAATTTGTAAATGTGTTTTAACCTAATGTAATAAAAAGTAAAAGACAATAATTTAATCTGTCCGAGTTTTCTCTCTATCAAATCTATTGAGAGGGATGATGCAATAACCTCTGGCAATGTGGCCCCAGATCTTCACAACTTACACAATTTTTTTAAGTTTTTTAATTTTATTTTTCTTATTAGTTTCTCCTCATATCGCATAAATCTTTCGCATTTTAACTTACACAATTTTAACTTAGGAAACTGAATCTCTAAAAACTTTGTTAGTCTCTGTATTTGCTTTCCTAAAAATGAAGGTTCTCAGAAATATGGTGTTATGTGACGAGAAAGTACCTGTTAATGCTTTCTGCAGTTTTTCTCTACATGAGATACTTTTTGGCATTGTTATTGCAACAAGAGATATCTATCATGCCTTTCAAAGCCAGTGAGCTGCTTATTGTTTACTTATTGGCAGCTTCAGACACCTTAGTAACTTTGGAGCCTATTGTAGTTGTAAAAGACTGTACTCCACCACATAATTTAGGGACAAGCTAATCTCACAGAAGACATCCTCCTTAACAATATTCATATTAACCCTCATATTTGAATAATGAAGTCACTTCCTTACTCAGGGTGATGATTCCAAATACCTGAAACTCAGAATCACTTTTTTTTCTTTGCTTCTTCAGATCACATATGGACCATTTGATCCGTGCTTAGTGACAAAGATACATCTCCATCCCTTTATCAGATGTCTACTAAAGACAGAGGTCTAGCCCAAGGGCTGATCTCTTCATTGCTCCACTTTGCCTGGAAGTGGGTGGGGCTCATTGTGTCTGATGATAAGAAAGGAAGGGAGTTTCTCTCTGACCTGAAAGTAAAGATGGTATGAGAAGATATCTGTGTAGCTTTTACACAAAAACTCCCTGATAATTTGAATCATAATGTAAAATATGATTATGGTTTGCTGAACTTGAAACAACATACACTAGTAAATGTGAATTTATTCTATGGTGATATAGATGACTTGTTGTTCTTCTGTGTACACATTCGTATCTTTTTAATCAGAAAGAAGGTGTGGATCTTTGCAAAGCCACACTCAACATACTTAGAGTCTATAATAAATAATAAGCATATTACAATAAACCTATTCAGTGGAAGCTTCTCATTTTTAAAGAAGAGAACTATCCCTGGCTTCAAGCAGTTTCTTGAGGCCCTTACACCCTCCCATTACCCAGGAGATGTTTACTTCTCTAAGTTCTGGATTGACAATTTTAGTTGTTCACCTCCTGCTTTGCAATGTGGAAATCATAAACTTTCCAGTGAATATTTCCCTAAAGACTAAGGAGAAAATAAATGATATGATGACTATTTCTGAGCCAAGCTATTCCATATGGAGCTATGCATTGGCCCATGCCCTGCATAAAATGCTATTGAGCAAAACTGAAATGGGATCTAAAGAAGACAGAAACACAGACTGGCTTCTACCATGGCAGGTAATAAGCCTCACTCATAATCAGGGGAAGCTTAGAACCTCATATTATTAGTAAGTAATTTGCTGTGGTCAGGCCAATAAAACATTTTCATCTTACAATTAAAAGTATAATGGAAAAAGTTTTAAATTTCTCTCCATTTAGTTTGATGTTGGCTATAGGCTTGCCATATTTTGTCTTGTGCCTTGTATCCCTGATCTCTCTAAGACTTAGTTAAACATGAATAGGTATTGGATATTGTCAAAAGCTTTTTTGGCATCTAAGAAAACGATTGTGTGTTTTTACTCCTTCAGTTTTTTTATATGATTGATTACAATGATGGATTTCTGTCTATTGAACCTGCATGCCTGAGAAGAAGCCTACTTGGTCATGGTGGATGATATCTCTTAAGTGTTCTGGGTTTCGGTTTGCAAGTATTTTATTGAGTATTTTTGCATCAATGTTCATAAGAGAGATAGGTCTGAAGTTCTGTATTTGTTGGGTCTTTGTGAGGTTTAGGTATCAAGGTGACTGTGGCTTCATGAAATGAGTTTGGTAATGTTCATTCTGCTTCTATTTTGTGAAATAATTTGAAGAGAATTGGAGTTAGCTTTTTTTAAGGTTTGTAAATTTCTTCACTGAAACCCTCTGCCCCTAGGCTTTTTTGCAAGGGATACTTCTGAGACTGCTTATATTTCCTTGGGACATATAGGACTATTTAATTTATTTACAAGGTCTCGATTTAAGTGTGGTAATTGGAAACTATCAAGAAAATAGTCCCTTTCATTTAGGTTTTCAAATTTTGTGGCACACAAGCTTTTATAGTAGACCTAATGATGTTTGGATTTCCTCAGTATCTGTCATTATGTCCCCTTTATCAGTTCTGATTTTGATGATTTGGCCGGTTTCTCTCTGCTTTTTATTTAGTTTGCCTAAGGATTTGTCTATGTTGTTGATTTTCTCAAAGAACCAGCTCTGGGTCTGATTGATTCTTTGAATTGTTTTCTTTGTTTCTAATTCATAGATTACAGCTCTGAGTTTGATTATTTCTAATCGTCTACTTCTCTTGTGTGTATCTGCTTGTTTTTTCCCCTAGGGATTTTAGGTGTGTCATTAAGTTGCTTGTATGAGATGTCTCAAACTTCTTTCTGGCAGCACTTTGTGCTATGAACTTCCTCTTAGCACTGCTTTCCTTTTGTCCCATAAGATTTTATTACTATTGCTCTTTAGTACAACTTGAAATCAGGGATGGAGATACCTCCAGAAGTTCTTTTATTATACAAAAATGTTTTAGCTATTCTTTAGCTATTTTTTTGTTTTCGTTTTTGTTTTTGTGTTCCATATGAAGTTGAGAATCGTTCTTTCAAGGCCTGTGAAGAATTGGGTTGGTATTTTGATAGTAATTGCATTGAATCTGTAGATTGCTTTTAGTAGAATGGCTGTTTTTACTATGTTAATTCTACCGATCCATGAGCATGGGTGATCTTTCCATTTTCTCATATCTTTTTCAGTTTCTTTTTTCAGGGATGTGAAGTTCTTGTCACAGAGGTCTTTCTCTTGCTTGGGTAGTTACACCAGATATATTATTTCTGGTTACTGTGAAGTATGTTGTTTTCCTAATTTTTTACAAGCCAATTTATCATTTACAGTCATGTGAACTATTGATTTTATAAGTTAATTTTATAGTAGCCAGTTTACTGAAGGGGTTTGTCTACTGTAGAACATCTCTGGTAAAATTTTCTGGGTCACTTATATATATTATTGTATCATCTGTGAATAGGGATATTTTGACTTCTTCCTTTCCAATTTGGACCCCTTGATCTTTTATATTTGTATTATTGCTCTAGCTAGAACATACAGTACTACACAGAAAAGATATGAAGAAAGTGGACAGCCTTCTATTGTCCCTGACTTTAGTGTAATTGCATTGATTTTGTCCCTATTTAATTTGATTTTGGCTATCGGCTCATTGTTATATTACCTTTATTATGTTTATGTTTGGGCCTTGTATCCCTGAAATCTACAGGGCTTTTATCATGAAGTCGTGCTCAATTTCCCCAAAGGCTTTTTTTTTTTTTTTTTTTTTTTTGCATCTAATGAGATGAACATGTTTATTTACTATTTCTTTCATTGAATTACAGTGATGGATTTAATTATGTTGAACCATACCTGCATCCCTGGGATGATACTTACTTGATCATAGTGGATGATGTATTTGATGTGGTCTTAGACTGGTTTTACCAGTATCTTACTGAGTATTTTTGCACCAAAGTCCATAAAGGAAATGGTTTTGATCTTTTCTTTCTTTGCTGGGTCCTTGTGTGGTTTAGGTACCAGTGTGACTGTGGATTTATAGGATGAGTTCCTTCTGTTTGGTTTTGTACAATAGTTTCTGAAGTATTTTTTTTTCAATGCAGTTTATTCAGGAACCTTGAACAATCATCTGACCCTGGGGAAAACCAGCCCACTTTAAATAGCCTCTGGGTAGCCAACCTCAGCATGCCATGTGGGCAATGCAGATGGATTTAGCCAGATCCTCAGCCTTAGCCAAATGTGGAGTTGTTTTGGCAGAGAGCACTTACCATCGGGAAGGTGGAAGGCGGAAACCAGCTCCATCTTTGGATTTTTTGACATTACGCAGCTCTCTACAGTTCCCCCTTTTTGTTTTGGACGCATCAGGCAAGAGTAGAGGTCTGATCTCTGATATTAGAAATAAATTGGGACTTGTGAGCTCCTCTTTGAAATTCTGGTAAAATTCTATGCTAAAGCCATCTGGTTCCGAGATTTTGTTTTGGTTGGGAGACTTCTGATGATGGCTTCTATTTTCTTAGCTGTTATAGGACTCTTTAACCTGCTTACCTGATCTTGATTTGACTTTGGTAAGTGAAATCTATCAGGAAAATCTTCCATTTAGATTTTTGAAACTTGTGGAATAGTCTTTTGAAATAATATATAATGATTCTTATGAGTTATACCTTTTCATTTCTGATTTTTTTTATTTGGATACAGTCTCTCTGACTTTTTGTTAGTTTGTTTAGAGGTATGTCTATCTTGTTGATGTTCTCAAAAAACAGCTCTTGGTTTCACTGATTCTTTGTATTGTTTCCAATTTTTTTGATACTGATTTCATCCATGAGTTTGACTACTTCCTGATGCCAGGTTCTCTTGGGTGTTTTTACTTCTGTTTGTTCTAGAGCTTTTACATGTGTTTTTAAATTGCTACTATGAGAATTTGTTAATTCTTTTTAGGAAGGCACTTAATGCATTGAAACTTTTCCTTAGCACTGTTTCATCGTGTCCCAGAAGTTTAGGTATGTTGTCCCATCATTTTCATTGAATTGTAGAAAATCTTTAATATTTCTTCCCTGACCCAGTGGTCACTGAGTTGTTCAGTTGCCATGATTTTTTTAAGGTTTTCTCTTGTTTCCATTGTTATTGAAATCTAGCTTTAATCCATGGTGGTTTGATAAAATACAAGGAGTTATTTCAACTTCCTTGTACCTATTGAGGCTTGCTTTCTGACCAAGTCAATACGCACTTTTGAAAAGCTTCTGTGAGGTGCTGAAAAGAAGGCATATTCCTCTTTGTCTGGGGGAAAAAAAATTCTGTAGATTTCTGTTAAATCTATTTGATCCATGCATATGTTAGTATAATTGTTTCTCTGTTTAGTTTCTGTCTTCATGATATGTCTTTGGTGAGTGTGGGGTTTTGAAGTCTCCCTCTATGACTGTGGAGGTATTAGTGTATGATTTAAGCTTTAGTAATGTTACTTTTACAAATGTAGGCGCCCTTGTATTTGAACCAATATATTCAGAATTGAGACATCATCTTGGTGGATTTTTGCTATCATATGTATCATTTTGCTATGATATGTGTCCTCTCATATCTGTTTTGAATAAATTCAGTTAAAATATTACTTTATTAGATATTGGGATGGCTTCTTTCAACTTGCTTCTTGGGTCAGTTTCCTTGAAAAACATATTTTCAGCCCTTCACTCTGAAGTAATGTCCTCCTTTGTTTTTAAGATGTGTTTTTTTCTTTTGTATGCAGCAGATTGATGAGTCTTGTTTCAGCATCCATTCTGTTAGTCTGTGTCTATTTATTGAGGAATTGAGTTCATTGATGTTGACTGATATTAATGCTTAATGATTGCTCGTGCCTGATATTTTGATTTTTATGATTGCAGCAAGTTTTTATTCGTTTGGTATTGCAGCATCAGTGTTATTTATTTTTCTGTCATTCTCTGGGTATTGTTTACTTACTTTGGTTGGGGTTTTCCTTTTAGTATCTTCTGTACAGTTGTGAAGCATAGACACATACAACATAACATTTTCAAGTCCACAGCATGGCCCCACTTGCTGTGAAGTCACTACAGTCGAATCCTTAGTAACCATGTCCACTGGGTGCCGCCATTTTGGATCCTCTTCAAATCTACATATTCTAAATGGAAATATTATTTTCTGGTCCTGGAGAAAGACACACCTTTTTTTCAACTAAGGACATGCTACACAGTATACTATCGTGCATCTCATAGACAATATTTCTACTTGTGTTCAGTAGCTCTTGCATTATTTCTATGGGAAATAATTTTAATCTCACTAAACAACTGGGAAGACAAATAAACAAATTAAGCACTTACAAAAAAAAAAGCCATGTTAGAGAGAAGGAAAATTAAGTTCTCTTTAAAGTCAGCCAGTAATCTGTGTGGGCCACTCATATCATATGATGTCTCTCTTCAGCTGCATCCATTTCTGAGGAAAATTAAATTTATAAATGCTGTTGGAGATGAAATAAGCTTTGGTGAGAACAAGAATATTAGGGAAATGTATTATATACAAAACTTTATTGCATATAGTTTATGAAATGCATTGTTACTTAAAGTGGGAGAGTTTGTCTTCAAGAGTGCACAAGATCAAGGCTTTTTCATCAATGAAGTTCTGATTCAATGGCCAAGCAAATTAAAACAGGTCTGGAAATTTTTCAGTATTTAATACGAAGGGAATTATCTGTAAAGAATTATAAAAATTGATTGTGTAATAATTCTTTGAACTTTTAAAATGATTGTGAATTTTTAATTTCTTAGCTCTATTGTGACTATTAGCTTGTGTGTGGGTGTTCATGCGCCCGAGCACATGTGCTTCTTAAATCCCAGTCAACTGTGGTTATCTTCTTCAGTTGCTGTCAACATTATTGTTATCTGTGAAACCCTTACCTTCTGGTTTTGCTGAACTCAGTGGACAGAATTACCTAGGTTCTCTCTCTGTCTTCATGATCATAAAGTTTGGATTACAGGCCTATTTTTCTGTACCCAACTTTACTTCCATCCTTTCATCATGATCAAATTCATGTTTTCCTGCTTATGTGGCTTGCATATTAAATACTAAAACATCTCTTTAGTTCTGTTTGATGACATTAAATCAGAAATGAACTAATATTTCAGAATTGCATATATGTATATACATACACATATAAATATACATACAAATGCACACATAATGTCAGCTAATTCCTTAGCTACAATTAGATGAATTGAATTTGAATGTTTGTGTTCATTCATAATGCAGTGAATGAACGATTGAGTGATCATGGTTATATAAAGGCATGTATGTGTGTTTCTATATGTAAACACACACATGCACACAAAGTTCTGTAAATTTTCACATCTTAATTATAAAGGCTAGCTGATGCTCAAGCATCCTTCCATTCACATAACTCATACTCAAGCATATCAATAATTTTACAAGGATGTGAGCTAGCATAAATAATTAATAAATTATGGATTTGGACACAAGACATTTCTCTAAGCAATGTATATGAGCTGCCCAATATGTGTTTCAGGAACTGAACTTATATTTCATTTCAAGAGCTATGTGCTCTCTTAACAGCTGATCCAGTTATCCAGAAACACATTCCTGTTAATATGTACATATTCATTAGACAGAAACTGCCAAACCAGGGCAGAAAAGAGATCTAAGATAGAAATATTTCCTGTCCTACAAAATTTCTAACATATAACAAACTAAAATTGCACTAGGATTTTATTAGTTATGTTATAAAGAATGCAACTGATGAAAGTCCCATTTGATGACATCACTAATGTTTGAAAAGAAAGGCCTAAAACAACCCCTAGCATTGGGAGTCAAGGGTAAGAGTCACAGTAACAGATTATAATTCACCAATGGCCAAAACATTTTCATGAGAAAATTGAACTTCCTTTTGCAGCTGAATCAGAGTGCATGGGTGTTACTATAAGATTGGAAATATAAAGGTAGAAACAAGTGTGCTTGGAGGCAAGTATGATTGGATACTTGTCTTAAAATCCAACTGTCTCAAAATTCATACAATAAAATAAGTTCTGGCTTTCTGCCTCACAGAAGAGGATATCTTGATGTCCAACACATTTTACACAGGATAGGCAGTAGTGAGTCATAGTTTGGTCACCATAAAGGGATGTTGAACATTTAGTATTGGAAAGTGTGGTAAGTTGAAATCTCCATTCTACATTCCCACATTAAAACCTCAGAGTTCCTCATAAACAAATGCAATTTCCATAGGTTACATGTATTTAGCCTAAACTATTTTAAAGTGATGTTCGATACTGTGACCAGTTTTTCTGTGTTGCTTTCAGACTCCACAATCTGTATGTACACAGAGCTGTGGTCCAGGATTCTGGAAAGTTCTACAAAAAGAAAGGCCGGTCTGCTGTTTTTCTTGTGCATTTTGTCCAGAGCAGCACATTTCTAACCAGACAGGTAGAAAAATAATACTTTACTCAAACTGCTTGGTAATGGAGACAGGGAAAGTTCAGAAGTGACCTTGGTGTCATAATGTAGTGCTGTTCCCTATATCTCTAACCCTCATCCCTGAATCCATTTTTAATCATTGCTGAAGCCAAACAATGTGTGAACCTTAGAGTGGCAATTCTCATGCTATTGAGTCATATGCACCCTACTTTCAAAATCCTGCCTTTGGGTGCACAGAATGGCCATCTCAGCTCTTGCAGTGTTCCATGTTATGAGCTCTCCATTAATTGTGAGTTCTCCAGTTGTCCAGGATAGATTTGTATTTCTGTGATTAACAAACCTAATGATTCTTTCTTCAAAGTAACTCCAGGAAAACTACATATCTGATTGTTTCTGAATGCACAAGAAACTGAACTGCATTTACAACACAGTTGTTATTTTCAGTATCAAGAATAGAAAAAAGCAAGTCTTTGTAAATGAAAACATGGCTGCCTTTTTAGGGTTGTGGTCAACTGTGTGATAACATATATAAGTAGAATCATATGGAATGAGCAGGTTGCATTTTTATATACAAACACACACACCAAGACAGAAACACATTTAATGAGAAAAGAAAGAGCCTATGTATTTGAGAGTGAATAAATATAAGGTGGGTCTGGGAAACGACTTAGAGAAATGAAAAAGAAGAGGCATAGTGAGGTAATTATATTATTTTTTAAATGAAAATTTTTACAAAAAAATAAAAAGTCAGAAGGAAAATACATTAATATAATGATGAGAATCTACTATTTATTTTATTATAAAGGCCAATCCTTAGACAACCATAATACAAACAGAATTTTTTATGTATTATTGGAAATGATCAAATGTTGAAAATTAAATATTCTTTATATTCTAAGATCTAATGCTATCATAGGTTAAATTCCTTGCAGAGTGACAGATGACTTCAATTCCTATGTTAAAAATATATGGACATTGACAGCCAAATTGAGCGATTTGCCATAGGGTATCAATTTGCTCCTGCACGAGGTCAAACCTCTGATTGAACACCATCAAACCTCCTTTTAGTTGAGCATTAATTCCTTTTTGTACATCTAAGGCATGAGCTACATTGGCTAAAAGGTTATTCAGGGTCTGAGCAGTCTGCCCAGTATGACTCATGGCTAATGCCGTGGTAGTAGCTCCAACAGCCGCCAATGAGATAGCAGTAACAATGGCAGCTGTAATTCCAAGATCCCTTTTCTGTCTGAAGAGAGTCATAGCGTGAGGGCATCAACGGGCACAGGCACCCAGTGAGGCATGTGAGTAACCAGCTAGTAAATTTACTAGCATTACAGCATTGACGAAAAAGCAAGTATCATTACCACAATTACTTGGCTCTATCTGGCTAATAATGAATAAAAATGGGGATGTAAACAAACAGGTATGGGCTTATAAGAAGTATTATGAGAAGCCTTAACCCCTCGTTGGAACATCCTGCATCAGTTCTAGAACTAGCAGTGGTGGTGTCCGAGGTCTGAGTAGGTTCAGCAGACCATTGCCCCCAGGGGCGAGATGTGCTCCATGTAAATTGCCTAACTGCATGTTTTCCTCCACTTTTGAAAGTCATTTAAGGTTCTTAAATTATTTTTTCCTGTTTTTTTTTTTTTTCATCAATTACACACTATTCATTCTGCATCCCCATAGGCCCCTCCTCCCCTCCCAATCCCACCCTCCCCCCCCACGCATGCACGTCACTCCCCAAGTCCACTGATAGGGGAGGCCCTCCCCTCCCTTCTGATCCCAGTCCACCAGTTCACATCAAAAGCGGCTGCACTGTCCTCCACTATGGCCTGGTAAGGCTGCACTGTCCTCCACTATGGCCTGGTAAGGCTGCTCCCCCAGAGGGAGGCGATCAAAGAGCAGGCCAACCAGACCATGCCAGAGGCAGTTCCTCTTCACATCATCATTTGGCCCAATTGGACTCTGAACTGCCCTGGGCTACATCTGTGCAGGGGCTCTGGGTTATCTCCATGAATAGTCCTTGGTTGGAGTACGAGTCTCTGGGAAGTTCCCTGTGCTCAAACCCTCCTGTTCTGTTGCTCTCCTTGTGGAGACCCCATCCTCTCCAGCTCCTACTCTCTCCCAGTTCCTACACAAAATTCCATCCACTCTGCCCAACAGTTGCCCATCAGTCCCAGCCTCTGCCGTGATAGTCTGCAGGGCAGAGGCCCCCAGAAACCCTCTGTGGTAGGTTCCCAGGTTGTTTCCTGCTCTCCTCTTCTTCTGATGACCTTCCTCTTTGCCTTTCCGGATGGGGATTAGACATTTTAGTTAGGTCCTCTCTCTTGCTTAGTTTCTTTATATGCACAGGTTTTAGTGGGTTTGTCCTATGCTGTATGTCTATATGAGTGAGTATATACCATGTGTGTCTTTTTGCTTCTGGGATAACTCACTCAGGATGATCCTTTCCAGATCCCACCATTTACCTACAAATTTCATGATTTCCTTATTTTTCATTGCTGAGTAATATTCCATTGTGTAGATGTACCACATTTTCTGCATCCATTCTTCGGATGAGGGGCATCTGGGCTGTTTCCAGCTTCTGGCTATTACAAATAAAGCTGCTACGAACATGGTTGAGCAAATTTCCTTTTTGTATGCTTGAGCCTCTTTTGGATATATGCCTAGGAGTGGTATGGCTGGATCTTGGGGAAGCACTATTCCTAGTTGTCTGAGAAAGCGCCAGATTGATTTCCAGAGTGGCTGTACCAGTTTACACCTAAATGAACATCAGTACAAAGTCCCAATTTATTTCTAATATCAGAGATCAGACCTCTACTCTTGCCTGATGCGTCCAAAACAAAAAGGGGGGACTGTAGAGAGCTGCGTAATGCCGCTCCTGAAAGATGGAGCTGGTTTCCGCCTTCCACCTTCCCGATGGTGAGTGCTCTCTGTCACAAACAACTCCACATTTGGCTAAGGCTGAGGATCTGGCTTGCTTCCATGGATGTGGACCTATCTGCATTGCTCACGTGGCATACTGAGGTTGGCTGCCCAGAGGCTATTTAAAGTGGGCTGGCTTTCCCCAGGGTCAGATGATTGTTCAAGGTTCCTAAATAAACTGCATTGAAAAAAAAAAAATATGGACAGAGCAGAGAGCCTTGCCTTGTCCCTGATTTCAGTGAAATAATGAAGCTTACAAAGGTCATGAATCAAATACCTAATAGAAGTCCTCAATTGGGATTGATTTGAGTTTCTCTCTGTTTAGATTAATGTTGGCTATAGGGTTGCTGTATATTGACTTTACTATGTTTAGGTATGTGCTTTGTGACCCTGATCTCTACAAAATTTTATACATAAACAGGCATTGGATTTTTGGAATCTATGGAAATGATCATGGAATTCTTTTCCTTCTGTCTGTTTATGTGGTGGATTAAATTGATGGATTTCTATAGACTGAACCACTCCTGCATGGCTGGGATAAAACTTATTTGACAGTGGTAGATGATATCTTTTATGTATTCTTGTATTTGTTTTGCGAGTATTTTACTGAGTTTTTTGTGTCATTGTTCATGATGGAAATTGGTCTCAAGTTCATATCATTCTTGGGTCTTGACTGTGATGTGACTGCATTTCATCGAATTAATTTGTTAATGTTCCTTCTGTTTCTATTTTGTGGGATAGTTTGAAGAGTATTTGTATTTACTCTTCTTTGAAGTCTGGTTGAATTCTGAGCTGAAACCATCTGGCCCTGGGCTTTTTTTGGATAGGGACTTTTGAAGACTTCCTCTATTTCCTTGGAGAAGATAGGATGTTTTATTTACCTGATCTTGATTTAACTTTGCTAAGTGGAATCTACCGTGAAAATTGTCCATTTTATATAGGTATTAAGTTTTTGTGATGTATAGACTTTTGAAGTAAGACCTAATGATTCCTTCAATTTCCATGATTTCTGTCCTTCTACCACCCTTTTCCCTTTTTATTTTGTTCATTTGGATAGTGTCTTTCTGCCTTTTACTTACTTTGGCTAAGAGTTTGTCTCTCTGGTTGATATTCTCAAAGAATCAGCTCTTGGTTTCGATGACTCTTTGAATCATTTCATTTCTAGTATATTGATTTCAGCACTGAATTTGATTATTTCCAGCCCTCTACTCCTCTTGGCCCTGTCTACATCTTGTTGTATTATTCAAGGTCTTTCAGTTGTGTTATTAGATTGATTGTGTGAGATGTCTCAAATTCCTATATGAAGGCACTTAGTCTATCAATTTTCCTCTTAGCACTGCTTTCATTGTGTCCCATAAGTTTGCGTATGTAGTTCCTTAATTTTCATTGAATTCTAGGACATCTTTAATTACTTTTTTATTTCTTCCATGACACCTGTTATTGAGTAAAATTGTTCAGGTTCCATGTGTATGTGTAGGCATTTTGCTCTTTCTGTCATTGTTGAGGGCCAGATTTAGAACATGGTTGTGTAATTGGATCCAAGGGATTATTTCAGTCTTATTGTATGTGTTAAGACTTGCTTTGTGCCTGAATATATGTTCAATTTTGGAGAAAGTTCCTTAATTTGCAGAGAAGAAGACATATTTGTGTCTGAGGACTTCTATTAGGTATTTGATTCATGACCTATGTAAGCTTCATTATTTCACTGTTTAGTTTCTATGACAATGATCTGTCATTTGGTGAGAGTGAAGTGTTGAAGGTTACCATTATTACTGTGTTGGGACTGATGTGTGATCAAAGCTTTAATAATGTTACTTTTACAAATGTGGGTGCCCTTTTAGTTGGGGCATAGTTGTTCAAGATATTGTTGTCCTCATGGTGGATTTTTCTATTATGAGGATGAAGTATCCTTCAGTTCCCTTTTGATTAATTTTGGTTGGAAGATATTAAGAAAGTACTGCCACTTTCTCCTTGGGTCCATTTGATTGGAAAACCTTTTTTTAGCACTTTATTCCAAGGTAGTCTCTATCTTTGGGGCTTAAGTGTGTTTATTGTATGCAGCAGAATTTTAGATCTTGTTTCCATAGCTATTCTGTTAGCATGTATCTTTTTATTGGATTGCTGATTCCATTGATGTTGATAGATATTAGTCACCAATAAATTTCAGTTCCTTTTATTGTGGTGTTATTGTGGATAGTGTGTTTGTGTGCTTGTTGTGTTCTTTTGATTTTTGTTCTGATATTATCTATATTGTGTATTTTGTGGGTGCAGTTGATCTCATTGAGTTGGAGTTTTCCTTCTCTTAACTTCTTAAGGTCAGTGATAGTGCATAGACATTGTTTTAACTTAGTTGTGTCATGGAATATCTTGTTTCCTCCATCTCTGTTGATTGTATGTTTTGCTTAGTACAGTAGTCTGTTTTAGCATCTGTGGTCTCTTTGCATCTACATGACAACCTCCCAGACCTTTCTGAGTTTCATAGACTCTGTTGGAAAGTCTGGTGTGATTCTAATAGTTCTGCCTTTCTATGTTACTTGATGTTTTTCCTTTACTGCTTTTGATATTTTTTCTTCATTGTGTAGATTTGTTGTTTTGATTATTTTATGGCAAGAGGATTTTCTTTCTTCTCTGGTCTAGTATATTTGGTGTACTCTAAGCCTCTTGTATGTTTAAGGTTATCTCTTTCTTTAGGTTGGAGAAATTTTCTTCTATGATTTTATTAAAAATATACTCTGCACCTTGGAGCCTGGAATCATCTATTTAGTCTATTCCTATTGTTCTTCGGTTTCAGATTTTCGTGGAGTCCTTGAACTTTTCTGATTGTTATGTTTTCTTTGAGAGATAGATCAATTTCTTCAATTGTATCTTCAATGCCTGAGATTCTCTCCTCCATTTCTTATATTTTGTGGGTGAGGCTCATCTCTGTGGTACTTGATATCCTCTCTACATAGTCCATCTCCAGGGTTTTCTGTGTGTTTCCTTATTGATTCAAATTCGGTTTTCAAGAATTGAATAATTTTAATAATGCACTTCACCTGTTTAATTGTGGTTTCTTGTCTATGATGCCTCTTTGTTTGCCTTGTCTTTTTCTGTATTTCTGTGAGACATTTGTCCTTTTCCTTTTTATATGTCTCTAATAACTGCATAAACATAGATTTAATGTCCTTTTTCTGTGTTTCAGCTGTATTAGAATATTCATTGCTCTCAGAGGTGGGTTCTGGAGGAGCCAGGATGTCCCAGTTTTTGTTGACTGTGTTTCTATGCTGGCCATTAGCCATCTGGTTGTCTGTAGCCTTATCTGTTTTTTTGTTTTTTCCTGGAAACTGCAACAAAGACTGGATCTTCCTGTCTTTGAAGTTTAGAGTAGTTATCAGGAAGATGTCAAATGTGCAGTGGCTCAAGAATGGGTGCTGGTGGTTCAGATGACAGCATCTTGAAGGGCAAGGCACAGGGCAGTGTATGGACATGTAAGCTTGTAAAGGCTTGTGAATTGAAGCACAGGGGTGTGCATGCACTGGAACCCTGAGTTTTGGGGTGCAGGTACTGGTGCTCATCATTATCAAGGTGCACGTGCCCCAGGTGGCATCCCTGGGATTACGCAGAATAAAGCTGGTCTGCCACTTACAGGCCTGCCCCAAACTGTGCTCCCTGTACTTAGATTCCTCTGAGCTCTGTCTTCTTGGATCTGGGATCCCTGTAATTCTATTGTTCACCTGGTGTCCACAGTGTGACCAGAAGAACAGTGGCTTGGTGACTGGGATGCTCTCCTAGTAATCCTGAAGCTCACCCACATGGAACAAGAGGTTTCTGAATTCTGGCTGATAGAGCAGAGAGTTCCTGGATATGGGGATCCAAATTCACTAGAGTATGTGAAGGGACAGGTGGCCCAAAGTTTGCTACTCCTCGATCAGTGAGATGGCCATAGAGGGCCTAGATCATATAGACTCCATCTCCTAGATGACCTGTCCATAACAGGAAGCTGCAAAGTTGATGCTCTTTATCTAGCCACTTGTCCATACTGGTCTCAGAGTCTTGGAATCTCTGCCCCTCAGATACAGTGTACACTGGTCTCCACCATCTTGGAGTCTTCTTTTTTTGATCTTTCATTCTTCCTTTCTTTTGTGGTGGGAGCCTTTTGTGACCTTTTGAATTTCCTCATGGGTCTGTTTAGGTCTATTTAGGTTGTTGAATTCATTGTTGAATAGTGGTTGCTTGGGCAAAGCTAAAACTTATCCATCTCATGTACATTTTTAAGCTTACTGGAATATAGTATGTTTTAAGAACGTTTCCTTAGAATATTCTGAATTTCGCTGGTTTCTGTAATAATGTTTTTCTGTAATTCCTGATTCTGTTAATTTGAGTACACTATTTTTTTCCTTAATTCATTTGAGATATGGGTCTGTCAATTTTCTTTATCTTCAGAAAGAACCAGCTCTTCCTTTGGTTAATTCTTTGTACTGTTTTATTTATTTCTGTTTCATTCATTTCTATTATGTTATTTCTTTTTACTATATTATCAATTAATGTGTGTGTACTATCACAGCATCTGTTCACATCTCTCCTCTCAGACCCTCCCTCTCACCTCACTTCTCAACCCAATATGCCCCTCCTCCATTTCTTTAAAAAAAAAAAAGAATTCTCCCATGGATATCAACCAACCTTGGTATATAAAGTTGCAATAAGATTATGCACAACTTCTGTCATTGAGGCTACACAAGGCAGTCCAATTAGGAGACAAAAGAATCAGAGACAGCTTTGGTCTTGCTGTTAGGTGTCCCCATAAAGACCAAGCTGCAAAAATGTTATATATGTGCTGAGAGCCCAGATCTGTCCCATGCATGCTCTATCGTTGGGAGTTCATTCTCTGTGAGACTGTGCAAGGAGCCTTTCTGTGGGGCAACCCTGAGCATAGAAAGATGTCTTTGCCTGAAGGGTGCTCCAGAGAGCAGATGAGGAGTCAGCGATGAGAGAGAGAATTATTCAGCTGAAGTGGTCAGTGGAATCTAGTAGCTGACTTCGAAAATTCAGACCTTTCTTTGGCTCTGACTTATTGTAGACAAGGCTCTTCTTGTTTATACAAGTTTCACAGTACAAACACAGATTAATGATTATACAAGTGGTACAGAAAGGGTGTTTGATTTTTTTCATTATCCAGGGATAAAAGCTCAGTTACAATTTAAACAGTACACACAGAACATATTTGATTATCATTATTAGCCCTATAACTCTGCTTTAAAGAATCTAAAGAATGTCTCCTTCAAAGAAAACACATTTAATATGTGAAAGCCTGCTTTCAGGCTCCCATTGTTTGCAGTATGAGTGTAGTCCAGAGAAACAGAAAACAATTTAACTGGTCTCTTTATGCATAGCACATACAAATAAATAGCTCCCTTTACTCTATGTATCATCATCTATGCTACAAAGAAGAAATAGTTTATTTAAGTCAATCTATCTTATTTACTGAATTTTATTCCGTCAGGAGTCTACCCTCTGTGACCTTCTATCTTTAAACTAAATTTTCAGGGAGCTCTAAGCGTATAATAAAAGATCTTAAATCTATACCTGAATCTCCAGGCCTCTCAGGCTTCACATATTGCCTTTATTAACCCTGCACCAATATACTGTTTAGGGGCACATACCCCAAGAAAACTCCTGAAATAATGGCCTTATCTCTCTGCTTAACTCTGCTTAATAATCTCCAGGGCATAAAGAAGATTTGCAAACAGTGGACATATAAAGTTAAATTTAGTATTTTCATAAGGCTCAGGTCTCATCAGGGCTGGCTACATTGTCTTCCTCTATTGCCCGGTAAGCCTGCTCCCCATTCAGGGGAGGTGATCAAAGAGCCAGCCCCCGAGTTTCTGTCAGAGGCAGTCCCTGTTCCCCTTACAATGCAGCCAGCTCTGATGATACCTGATAGGCTAGGGTCAGAGGGAAGGGGAGGAGGACCTCAGTATCAGCAGACTTGGAGAGGTGCATGGGAGGAGATGATGGTGGGAAGGTGTGGAGGGAATGAGCAAGGGTGCTACAGCTAAGATACAAACTGAATAAACTATAATTAATTAAAAATGCTTAATTAAAAAAAGACTCAGATATAATTTTTATGTAGAAAAAAAAACTGAAATTGAATCATAGTGCAGAAATTCCCCAGTAATGCAACACACAACAATAACAAAAACAGAAGTTAGAGATAGAAGAACAATGATTATAACAATCTGCTCTGCTTTTCTGGAATAGCACCAAGCAACTGTTCTGTATTCATGACTCAACAATTTCATTGAATATGGCTGTGTCATTCTCCCTTCCTAATTTAACATTTTTGTAGATTTATGGTATTTATGGCATGCAGGTCATTTTTCAGTCTCCAGAATATTAGTGCAAGAACAAGAGTGAAAATTAGAACAATTCCCAGGATTATTCTGGATTTAATAATGAAAGAGAAAGAGTCCTGTCCTGACTCAAAGGATGTAGAAGACTATAGAAATTTATTTGCAACTTCCACAGCTGAGATAGGTAATGATTGGTCTGATCTTATAGCTGCAGGTTGTTGGCGCAACTGTTGTATATTCATCTCCAAATCAGAACTGTTCCATAGGTCATAGAGATGGGACCTGTCTTGCTCCCATGTTACCTTAGAAAAATTATAGGAGTTGGATAACAAATATCCACTGAAACAGCAAGTAACAAGAAAAATGAGATTAACTCATGATGATGGAGACAAGGAAGTGCATTTTTATACACTGATGTCATCAAAGTACAATCTACACATACTTAGAAACTCAAAGTATATAAAAAACAATTGCAGGCTTACATGACAGTATTACTTTATCTCAATATGAGTAAAATAGATTTCACTGTCCTACAAAAACAGGTTAAGCTGTTGAGTAGAAAGCTTATTTTTAATTAAACAAAATATACAGTAGAAATGGGAATTATAAAGAGTTCATGTCATTGGCATTAATACCACGGACAGGTATTATTCGGCAGGAAGCAGAATATACCAATGTAACACATCATTGGAAAGCAGTCTAATGAATTAAATGTGCAATGAGTAGATACTTATAGAAGGTGAAATGTTGATCCAATTTCTACACAGATCAGCAGGAGTGCATCCCTTGCCCAAGTCAAGAGTACCCAAACCCGGAGAGAAACCACTGCCTATCCAAGGCAGTGACCTTCCTTTCCTTTGAGGATCCTCTGGGCATGACTCTGGCCTGCATAGCTCTGTGCTTCTCTATGAGCACAATTGCAGTTCTGGGGATTTTTCTCAAACACCGAGAATCAGCCATTGTTAAAGCCAATAACCGGACTCTCAGCTATATCCTGCTCATCTCCATCCTCCTTTGCTTCCTCTGCTCCTTTCTCTTCATTGGCCTCCCAAATACAGCCTCCTGCATACTGCAACAAATAACATTTGCACTTGTGTTCACCTTGGCTATTTCCACTGTTTTGGCAAAAACTATAACTGTAATTCTGGCTTTTAGGGTCATGAAGCCAGGAAGAACAATGAGAAGGTTGTTTGTCTCAGGTGTCTTTAATGCTGTCATTCCCATCTGTGTTCTGATTCAACTTATTCTCTCTGGAGTCTGGCTGGGAACCTCGCCTCCCTATATTGACACAGATGAACACTCTGAACATGCTCATGTCATCATTTTATGCAACAAGGGCTCAGTAACTGTTTTCTACTGTGTGCTGGCCTACTTAGGGACCCTGGCCCTAGGGAGCTTCACTGTGGCTTTTCTGGTGAGGAACCTGCCTGACACATTCAATGAGGCCAAGTTCCTGACATTCAGCATGCTGGTGTTCCTTAGTGTCTGGGTCACTTTCATCCCTGTCTACCAGAGCCATGGTTGCTGTGGAGGTCTTCTCCATCTTGGCCTCCAGGGCAGGGCTGCTGGGGTGCATCTTTTTCCCAAAGTGCTACATTATTCTCTTAAGACCTGATAAGATCTCTTTGAGATGTATTAAAAACAAAAAATAACAAATAAATATTGATCTTTTTGATGTATTATTTTTCTAATAAACCCATTAGTATACTAAAATTAAATTATTTACCTATTTTTAAGAAGCCTTTTCTGAATCAATCCCACTGAAATCAGGGACAAGACAAGGCTGCCCACTTCCATATCTCTTCAACATAGTACTTGAATAAGCAATAAGACAACTAAAGGAGATCAAGGGGATACAAATCGGAAAGGAAGAGGTCAAAGTGTCACTATTCGCAGATGATATGATAGTATACATAAGTGACCCCAAAAAATTCAACCAGAGAACTCCTCCAGCTGATAAACACCTTCAGCAAAATACAAAGTCAAGAAGCCCTCCTGTATACCAAAGACAAAAGGGCCGAGAAAGAAAAGGGAAACAACACCCTTCACAATAGCCACTAATAACATAAAGTACCTTGGGGTGACACTAACCAAGCAAGTGAAAGACCTGTTTGAGAAAAACTTCAAGTCTCTTGAAGAAGATCTCAGAAGATGAAAGATCTCCCGTGCTCATGGATTGGTAGGATTAACATTGTGAAAATGGCCATCCTGCCAAAAAGCAATCTACAGATTTAATGCAATTCCCATCAAAATACCAACTCAATTCTTTTCAGACCTTGAAAAAAAAGATTCTCAGCTTCATATGGAGAAACAAAAAACCTAGAATCTCCAAAACAACCCTATACAACAACAGATCATCTGTATCTCCATTCCCGATCTCATGCTGTACTACAGAGCAATAGTAATAAAAACTGCATGGTATTGGCATCGAAACAGAAAGGAGGATCAATGGAACCGAATTGAAGACCCAGAAATATTTACGTACCTATGTCAATTTTTGACAAAGCAGCCAAAACCACTCAATGGAAAAAGATAGCATCTTCAACAGATGGTGCTGGTCTAATTGGGCGTCTACATGCAGAAAAATGAAAATAGATCCACATTTATCACCCTGCACAAAACTAAAGTCCAAGTGGATCAAAGACCTAAACATAAAACCAGATACGCTAAATCTGTTAGAAGAGAAAAAGTAGGGAACAGCCTAGAACTCATTGGCACAGGAGACAACTTCTGAACAGAACTCCAACAGCACAGGCTTTAAGAGCAACAATCAATAAATGGGACCTCATGAAACTGAAAAGCTTCTGTAAAGCAAAGGACACCGTCATCAAAACAAAACGACTGCCTACAGATTGGGAAAGAATCTTCACCAACCCTCTATCTGACAGAGGGCTAATATCCAGTATATATAAAGAACTAAAAAGCTGAAAAGCAGCAAAACAAGTAAACAAATTAAAAAATGGGAACGGAGCTAAACAGAGAATTCTCTGTAGAGGAATATAGAATGGCAGAGAAACACTTAAAGAAATGCTCAACGTCATTAGCCATTAGGAAATGCAAATCAAAACGACCTAAGATTTCACCTTACACCCATCAGAATGGCCAAGATGAAAAACACAAATGACAACACATGTTGGAGAGGTTTGAGAAAGGGAACCCTCCTCCATTGCTGGTGGGGATGTAATCTGGGCCCTTTCTCAGACAATTAGGAATAGCGCTTCCTCAAGATCCAGCTATACCACTGCTAGGCATATACCCAAAGTTTGCTCAAGTACACAATAAGGACATTTGCTCAACCATGTTTGTAGCAGCATTATTTGTAATAGCCAGAACCTGGAAACAACCCAGATGTCCATCAACGGAGGAATGGATACAGAAATTGTGGTATTTCTACACAATGGAATACTACTCAGCAATCAAAAGGAGGAAATCATGAAATTTGCAGGCAAATGGTGGGATCTAGAAAAGATCATTCTGAGTGAAGTATCCCAGAAGGAGAAAGACAAACATGGTTTTATATAGACCTAAAAGATAGGATAAACATAATGAAATCTAAAGAAGATAATCAAGAAAGCAGACATGGGGTATGATGATCTATCCTCATTTAGAAAGACAAATGGGATGTGCAAAGTCTACCGCAGAAAGCATCTGAAAGACTCTACCTAGCAGAGCTCCAAAATAGATACTAAGACTCACAACCAAACCTTCGGCAAAGTGCAGGGAATCATATGAAAGAAGGGGAGTTTGATGTGGAGAGGATAGGAACTCCACAAGGACCAAACGTATCTGGGCACAGGGTCTTTTCTGAGATGGACACTCAACCAAAGTCCATGAGAGGATAAAATCTAGAACCTCTGCTCAGATGTGACCCGTGATAGCTCAGTAATCAATTGGTTTCCCACAGTAAGGGGAACAAGGACTATTTCTAACATGAACTCAATGACTGGCTCTTTGACCTCCCCACCTCCCAAGGGAGGAGCAGTACTGTTAGGCCACAGAGGAGGACTTTGCAGCCAGTCGGAAAATACCTGACAAAAGCGAGTCATATGAAAGGGGGAAGGTCCTCCTATTAGTGGACTTGGAAAGGGACAGGGAGGAGATGAGGGAGGAGGGTGGGATTGGGGAGGGAATGAGGGATACAGCTGGGATACAGAATTAACAAAATGTAACTAATGAGAAAAAATAAAATTATGGAAGAAAAAAAAAAAAAGAAGCCTTTTCTGAAATGTATATTTAAACACGAATAAGAGCACCTCACTTTGTTTTACCATCATTGACATTGTATTTCAGAATAGAAGCTGCTGAAAACACATGTTAGTAAGTTATGCATGTTACTTATTGATTTGTGGACAATATTCATATTTAAAATGTAATTATATGATAGTAGTTGAGATAAATAGTACATAACTTAAATACTTGTTCTGTGACCCATGCAATTGCCTCGCCAGCAAGAACGCACGCAGACACAAGGATCCTTCTGCAGTAAACGTTTATTACAATGAATAGAGGAAGACGATAACCGCCAGAATGGTGCTGCTTAAATACACCCTATGGCGGCGTGTACTCCGCTGGTTGGCTGCTTGCCCATTGCCCCGTGTGACGCCCCGGACTGGGCAGTAACGCCCCCGGGCTGGACAGTGGCTTGGTGCGCTTTTGCAACTTGCACACGCACTCTATTATTGTTCATTAGGGCCAGGGCCGGATGTCGGCGCCATCTCGTAATGGCGATTGCATTCTCTCGGCTCTCCACATTTCCCCCTTTTTGTTTTAATAAATGAAAACTGCCTTAAAGCCTTATAAGCACGGCACAAGAGAGCCCTAAGCTCAATCAAGCGAACTCCTTCTTTGGGGAGTAAGCGTTCAAGAGCTTTAGATTACTCCCTTACCCCACCAGGTGCAATGGAGACAAGTCCTCTGGGTGCAGGGGCTAAGGGAGAAGATTAAAAATGGAGGTGACACCCATTCCCATGCAATGGAATAAAATTCCAGGGAGTGCAAGGGCTGTCATCCTCCTATCTAGGTACCATAGCCACTTAGGAAAAGGCAACATTGTGACTTGGATCACTCATCGACTCAGTGCAATGGATAAAACCCCTGAGGTGCATCGACTGAGTGTCACAGTCTGTTTTAATTTTTTAACATGGATAACCAAATTTTGGGAGATGATCCTTGTTCCAAGGCCACAAGTGCTTGCGCGATCGCGACCTTGTCACGTTGTTGTTGGGCTTTGAGCTTGCAGACCAACCAAAGAAAGAACACTAAGCCACAACATAGGGCTGCACCAAACATTCCAACGCCCACCCATTCCTTAAAATAAGAAAAGGCGGAAGAAGCCCAGGATAATAAGCCATCTGTGAGCGATAAATCCACTCGAGTAGAATTAATGGTCACCACCGCCGCCCTTAGCTCTTCAAGCGTTTCTTCAAATCCTTCTGACCAGTTTCCTGCAAGATATAAGGACAATTTCCTGGACAAATTAGCGGCTCAGGTAAGATTTTCATATTGTACACTGGTAATACAGAGTGCTCCTATTTTTCTCTCACATCCTAATTGAGCCAATTGAAATAAAATATCTATTCTTTCTTCCATAAGATCCAGATGCTGGTTAAGAATCATCAATCTACCTTTTAATTGTGCGCTAGCAGATACATGAAGGTTCATGGCTTCAGCCACACCTGCTGACAATTGATTTACTGTTGTGCTTGTTTGGACTGAATTTGCCATTGCCAAGCCGGCTGCAGTGGCAGCAGCTGCACTGACAGCGATGGCAGTAACAATGGCTGCGGTGATGCCAAAATCTCTCTTCTGTCTAAACAGGGAGAGGGTGGATGGAGTCTCCACAGGGATTGGGATCCACTGCGGGACTCTAACAACCAGGGCACGAGTGTAATGCCTGGCATTCCAACATTGCGACATCCAGCATGTCTCATTGGTACAATTTCTAAAAGAATTATTGGACAAAACAAGTAAAAAAGGAGGATAAACACAGACAGGACTAGGTAGAAAAGTTGTCTGATTTGTAATGGTTCTATTCCAATGGGTAATCTGCCTTGTCACATTTACCATTTCCATAACCCTTTTTTTTTAACGCAGTACCATTTAGGGCGCCCATGACGATCGATTTCCCTACAGTACCACCACTAATGAATCCCAGAGGATTGAGGTCCGTACAACTACCATTTATCCCACAAAGTATCCATTTATAAAAAGGGGCCATATCTCGATGTTGTATAAAGAGCCCCTTTTTCATTACCATACTTTTTGTAGGATCCATCAACATATTTGGGAAAAAGGAAAAGGTTTTATTTTTGTCAGCCCATCGAGTAAAGCGCGACTGGCAGTTGGACCATGGAGGGATGGACCCATCATCCTCCCATGCACATGAAGGGGCCATCCTAGGTTGAAGAGGTCTATATTTATCTAAAAAATTTGGTCCTAAGAAGGAACCATTTATCCAGGTGACCTTATGCGAAAAGGTATAATAGATATCGATGGCGTCCTTACTATCCCTTTCCTTTTGGGACATAACTTCCCAATCCCAATCCTTATAGCCAAATGACCCAAGAATCCTTTTGGTAAGCCGAACACAATCTCCTACGGAATCCTCGATTTGAAAGGAAAGGGAGCCAGCTTCTGGAAAGTCATGGCTTTCCCCTAATGATGCCTCAGTCTCATCATAAGGCAAATAAGGCAGGCCTAAATCTTTATTGGACGAGAAGAATTTTGGGAAAGTCAATGAATTATGTCTGACCGGCATAGGCTTCGGGAATGCAGACAAAATGGCCCAACGTTGTACACCCACAATACTAGGAACCCGATTTAGAAGGATCCAAGCAAGAACTGGAATTAGTTGCAGGTATATTCGTTGGAAGATCATCTTCAGCTGCCGAGAGCTTTCGCATGAGGCGCTCCTGTACCCAGAATGGATTGTTTTCTTCCTGTGGGAAAACACAGACAGCTCCCCTGGATCTTATTAAAATAGGATCCGGGCCTTTCCACTAACCAGTCAAGACATCCTTCCATTTGACCATTTCCTTAGGCCTATCAGGCTCTAAGCAGTGGCGATCAGCCGCCGAGTGGCCCTGACTGTCCAAATTTAAAAAAAAAATTGAGAGTAAAGAGTGCCAAGGAAACAGTCACTCGTGGCACTGAGGGCAGAGCCTCCTCGACTCCTCCTTTTTGTTTTATTAAGTAGGATTTTAGAGTGCGATGAGCACGTTCAATAATACCTTGTCCCTGAGGGTTGTATGGGAGACCTGTTAGATGGGTCACTCCCATTTGATTACAAAACTGTCCAAATTTTTGAGAAGTATAGGCTGGCCCATTGTCAGTTTTTAGAATTTTGGGCTTTCCCCAGGCACTCCATGCCTCCAAGCAATGTTGAATAACATGGGCTGCCTTTTCTCTAGTCAGGGAAGAAGCAACCATATCTCCAGAGCAAGTATCAATGGAAATATGTAAATATTGTAGTTTGCCAAAAGATGAAATGTGAGTAACATCCATTTGCCACATCTATAACGGACGGATTCCTCTGGGATTAATCCCAACATGAGGCACAGGTAAAAACTGACAGCAATTTTGACATTGGGTAACAATCTCTCTAGCTTCTTTTCTAGTTATGTCAAATCGATGACGCAGTGTCTCAGCTGTAACATGAATTTTTTTATGAAACTCCTTAGCCAATTTTAAATTTGAAAGGAGGGCAAATGCAATCATCTTTGTGGCTCGATCTGCCAGGTCATTTCCATGGGACATGGGCCCCGGTAGACCAGAATGAGCCCTAATATGTGTAATAAAAACAGGGGATCTTCTGGTAATTAAGGCAAATTGAATCCTTTGAAAGATTTTTGCAAGCTTGCTAGATGCTTTAATCAATCCAGCAGCCTCTAAGATTTTGGTTGCATTTACCACATAACTAGAATCAGAAACAATATTTAAGGGACCTGGAAATTTTTCCAAAACTTTTAGCACTACTAAACATTCTACAATTTGAGGTGAGGTCTCATGATATTGCTTAGAAACAACTTTATTATTAACCACATAAGCTCCTACTCCTGTTTTTGACCCATCTGTATAAACTACCAGTCCATCCCGAAGTGGTTCCTTGGACGTTACATGCGGGAAGACTACCTCTTGAGTTAAAGCAAATTACAAAACAGGGTGTCGAGGATAATGATTATCAATCAAACCACTAAAGGAGGTAACTAGCACCGCCCAAGTATCAGAGGTAGCAGTAAATACCTGAACTTGATGAGCTGTATAAGGCACTATTAAGAACTTTGGCTCCTTCTCAAAGTATGTAATGGCTGCTTTTAACCCACGAAGTGCAAGTTGAGCAACTGCATCTGGATACCATTCAATAATTTTTGCAGGAGAAGCATTGGGATGAACCGACAATAAGGGTCCATCTTGCCATAATACAGCAGTTGGTAATTGTTTAGTTTTAATGACACACAGGTCAAAGGTCTTAGTTTCATCTACACGTTTTAATTGGGCATCTTGTAAAGCGTCTTCTACCACTTGCAGGGTGCGGCTTGCAGCTGGTGTTAAGGCTCTGGGTGAAGAAATATGAGCATCCCCTCCCAAAATATCAAATAGGGGTTTTAATTCAGCAGAAGGAATCTTTAAAAATGGCCTAAGCCAACTTATATCACCTAATAATTTTTGAAAATCATTTAAGGTATGCAAATGATCCCTGCGAATTTCTATTTTCTGAGGAACTATTCATTCTGGATAAATAACAGTCCCTAGAAAGGAACCTACTTCTGAACTTTGGACCTTTTCAGTGGCAATATGCAATCCACATTGTTGCAGGGTTTTTTGCAACAAAGGATACGCATCTTGCAAGATGACTAACTCCTCATGGCACAAGAGAATATCATCCATATAGTAAATCAGTAACAAGGAAGGAAATTGCTGTCTAACTGGTTCAAGAGCCATCTGCACATACAATTGACACATGGTGGGGCTATTAGCCATGCATACAATTGACACATGGTGGGGCTATTAGCCCTGCCTTGAGGTAGAACTATCCACTGATATCTTTGGTCTGGCTCACGGTGATTAACAGCAGGTAGGGTAAAGGCAAATCTCTGTCTGTCTCGTGGGCACAATGGAATGGAGAAAAAACAATCCTTGTCTATTATTATAATTCTCCATTGCTTAGGCAGGGCTGAAAGCAGAGGCAAGCCTCACTGTACTGTTCCAAATAATCGCATCTGTGCATTAATAGCCCTCAAATCATGGAGAAGCCTCCATTTTCCTGATTTCTTTTTTATAACAAATATGGGTGTATTCCGGGGGAAGTAGATGGTTCCAAATGACCAAGCTGTACCTGTTCTTTAACCAGCCTTGTAGCGGCTTCCAGCTTTTCAGAGGAAAGGAGCCATTGAGGAACCCATATGGCTTCCTCTGTGAGCCAAGATATGGGCATGGAACCCTCAATGGCAGCTAATGAAAACCCAGGCCTTGTTTCCCTGTATTACTTTCCTGTGAAATTGGGTGTAATCTCTCTTGTTCCTGTTTACCAAGGCCTTTTCCTTCCTTGTAACCCATCCTTTTCATTACATCAACTGCTTTTTGAGAGTACTCATTGGTCAATGCCAATCCTAAATCCTGCAAAATATCTCTTCCCCAGAGATTGACAGGGAGAGGAAGAACATATGGTATGAAACTTCCTGTTTGACCTTCTGGTGCTTGCCACATCAAGGGACGTGAACTAACCGCAGGGCTGGCCTCATATCCCAACCCTTGTAAGGAGTGGGATGATTGTGTAACAGACCACGCCTTAGGCCACCAGGTGGAAGAGATAATGCTTTTATCAGCTCCTGTGTCCAAAATACCAGTAAAACTTTTTCCTTCTATTTGTATTTGTAGGGTAGGTCTAGTCTTAAGATCAACTACCAAATGAGCAAAATCTGTTCCTGTGGAACCGAGTCCTTTTGTGCCCCTTGGTGTTCCGGTAGATGGAAAACAGTCATGAAGACTTGGGAGGAGGACTAATTGAGCAATCCTATCTCCAGGAGAAATAGAAAATATGCCTTGGGGGCAGGAACAAAGCACCTGGAGCTGTCCCGTAAAATCCTGATCTAAAATTCCAGGATGGACCATAAGTCCTTTTAAAGTGAGAGAGGAGCGACCCAAAATAAGACCGACATTTCCTTCAGGCAGGGGGCCTTCAAACTCCACTGGGACAGGTCACACCCTCATGTGTGGCATTAATAAGAACTGGGAGGTGGAACGGAGGTCCAGCCCTGCTGATCCTCTTGTTGCTCTACAGCTGGATAAACCCTCCTGTTGTCTTCCTGTGTCCCATATTTTTGGGGGCCCTGAGACTTGGGGCCCCGAGACCCGTTTTTTGGAATATTCTCATTCCTCTCATTAGGGGGGGTTTCATGCTGGATAAGCTTTCCCTGAATATCTCTAACTGAATGGCATTCATTAGCCCAGTGATTGACTTTTCTACACTTAGGGCAAAGTCCAGGAACTTTCTTTTGCACAGACACACGACAGTCTCTTTTTAAATGACCCATTTTGCCACAATTAAAACTGACTTAGCATTTCAGCCTGCTAGGGGGGGATTTGGGTCAAAGATCCGTCTTTTGGAGCTTCTTCGAGCTGACCATTGGACCGTAGGCGTCAGGGGCTAGGGAGGCTGAAATGCCAGTCAAAGGCTGGGCAATGGGGAAGTCCCAAGCATCTGGTTAGTTGATCCACCCGAAGAGGCAGGGCGCAATCATGTCAGTTTCCAGGAAGTCCAGATTTCAGATTGTAGTCCACAGCTGATCCCGGAAAAGAGTTAAACAGGTGAAAGTCTGCTGAGACAAATTTAGAATGGAGACAGAAGTTAAAATTTGTCTATTAAATGGGAAAGATTGGGGAAAATCTCATCTGCGATCCTTTTGATCTATGCCAGATCCAGGTCACATCCTGAAACTCATATGAAATTTTAGTACACAAAAGGAAATATACATAATTTTAAATACTCAGAAAAGTAGCATATCAGCAAATCCAATATTTTGAGAGTAACAGGTAAAACTGCATCCCACTGAATGAGTATCAGTTAGCTGTTTTTTTTTTTTTTTTTTCATAACCTTTATACACAACTTAAGTGTGTCCACAGTAACATTTATTTTCTGTGGGCATAGCTGTTGGTAATTAGCCACGAATGGAGCTTGGCCATTTTTATACACTCAGCATCTACTTTTAGCTCTCACTTTCATGTTTACACTGGAAAGTTAGGCAAAAATACATTACTGGCTTTAGTGCTAAACCCTGGATGCTTGGACTTTTTTTAACAAAGCAACTAGAAGGAATAGGTTTAAGAAATTTCTGAGAAGGGGAGTTTGATGTGGAGAGGATAGGAACTCCACAAGGACCAAACGTATCTGGGCACAGGGTCTTTTCTGAGATGGACACTCAACCAAAGTCCATGAGAGGATAAAATCTAGAACCTCTGCTCAGATGTGACCCGTGATAGCTCAGTAATCAATTGGTTTCCCACAGTAAGGGGAACAAGGACTATTTCTAACATGAACTCAATGACTGGCTCTTTGACCTCCCAACCTCCCAAGGGAGGAGCAGTACTGTTAGGCCACAGAGGAGGACTTTGCAGCCAGTCCGGAAAATACCTGACAAAAGCGAGTCATATGAAAGGGGAGGAGGTCCTCCCCTATTAGTGGACTTGGAAAGGGACAGGGAGGAGATGAGGGAGGGAGGGTGGGATTGGGGAGGGAATGAGGGATACAACTGGGATACAGAATTAACAAAATGTAACTAATGAGAAAAATAAAATTATGGAAAAAGAAAAAAAAAAACCACAAAAAAAAAAAAAAAAAAGAAGTGGGAAATAGTAAGATCTGGAGAGGACAGGGTCTCCACAAGGAGAGCAACAGAACCAGAAAATTTGAACACAGGGAACTTCCCAGAGTCTCATACTCCAACCAAGGACTATTCATGGAGATAACCTAGAACCCCTGCACAGATGTAGCCCATGGCAGTTCAGTGTCCACGTGGGTTACATAGTAATGGGAAGAGGGACTGCCTCTGACATAAACTGATTGGCCTGCTCTTTGATCACCTCCCCCTGTGGGGGGAGCAGCCTTACCAGGCCACAGATGACAATGCAGCCACTCCTGATGAAATCTGATAGACTAGGATCAGAAGGAAGGAGAGGAGGACCTCCCCTATCTGTGGACTTGGGGAGGGGCATGCATGAAGAAGGGGGAGGGAGGGTAGGATCGGGAGGGGAGGAGGGAGGAGATAATGGGGGGATTTAAAGTGAATAAAGTGTAATTAATAAAAAAAAAGAAAAAAAAAAAAGAAATTTCTGTGTCAAAATTTACCCCAGAAATGGCAGATATTAAGAATACCATACTAAAAGCTATGACTTTTGGGTCAGATACACACATTAAACAGATGTTTTTAAATACCGAGAAGCACCTTTAGCATATCTCTAGAAGCCAACAAAGGAAATTAAAATCTTAACCTGGTGACTGAATGACTGAATAATAAGCAATTATTGCTCCATCAACTTATCAGAACTTTATTGATTAATGCCAAAACTTTGAGCTTTTAAAATCTTATAACAAAAGCACAACAGTAGCAAAAAAAGGGGGGAGGGATCTAAAGTATCTCCTATTTTTAATCTGCTTTAAAATATTTTTTATTTTTTTATAACTTATAATTATATATCTTTAAAAAAAACGTAGACTCTCCAATCTTTTGCATTTTTTAACCCTGAAACATTTTTTTTAAACTAAATAACAACACTCTAGATTTTTACAACCTAAACTCCTATATTCTTAGATCCTATACAGGCTCTATATTTTTTTTATCTTAAGACATAGGCAACTAACATAAGTCCTGTGAGCAAGACAAACCTATTTTTTTTTAGCTAATGAACTGATCAATGAGCTAACAGTCGATCTAATTGTCTTCTCTCTAGCTACAAAGCTACAGTAAACTTAGCATAGCCGTCAAGGTGTTCAGAGACCTGAGAAGGATAAATTATAAGCTAAATAAATACCAATCCATGTGCCAATCAAAATGACAGGGATGACTGGTTAGTCCATCACCTAGGCAGTGTCCCTGGCTCCTGTGTCTCACGGCATCCTAAACAGAGGCAGTTCTGCCAGGCACATAAGATGAGAGACTGTTTCTGTGGAGAAAGAAACAAGAGAATGGCCTCACCTCACCCTTAGCAACGTGAAACATTGACTCCAGGTGTCCACAGTTTTGGCTGGGCCTTAGCAGTGGGCCAGTTGAGGCAGTATTGCCCAGTGGTTAGCATACCACAATTCAGAGTAGCAGTCATCTGTCGTTGTGCCCAAATCTTCTCGGAGACCTTCGGGGAGCTACTGCCAGGATTTTGGGACTTCCTGTCACAATAAGCTTACAAATGTTAAAATGTCATATCCAGATCTCTGACAAGCTTGAGGGCCAGCATATCTGAGTTACTCTTTGTCTATATCTATAATCTGCTCTAAACTGTCCTATAAAACAGAATGCATTATTTCTAATTTTAGCATATTTCCGAGATGCATGTTAAGTAGATTTACAAAGGCAACTTTATGGTTATAGTTTTTATCCTAGGCATAACCTTAAAAAAACCTGAACAAAGAGACTAGGTAAGGCTCAACTACAGTATTTAGCATGACTTTGAATCTGATCTTTCTGAACTAAAATCAAAGCAAACCTTTTAATCAGATACAGTTCATAGAGAGGCTAGCAAATCTTGCTGCTCCTACCACTTGCATAAAATTGAACAGTAAAAAGCTTTGCATTAAGCACTAGTATGACTAAACATTACTGAGATACCTGAACAAAGTGGTGGCCAACTCATTGCTCCACCCTCTTTATCTCCGGACCAGCATGGCGGCTGGCCACGTGCAACTGAACTCAGCTGGAATCCCTAAACAAATATGGCAGCCAAACTACAGCTTTACGCGCTCTCCATTGCTGAATCATCATGGCGGCTGGCCATGCACTAGCACAGCCTGTGACTGACAACACCAAGCACAGCCACTAGGTGTTGCTGATGATACAGCAAACACTGTGGAGCATCCATAATCCCCCACAATCAAAAGTTTCCAGTGATCAAACAAGCTTTAGAACCAACTGCATAACAGAATAATTTTAAACTGTAAGAATTATTTTAGCCATACCAAACCTATCAGCTAGAATTTTTTTCTTTAAAAGAGCATAAAAAACATTTTGTAATGAACAATCACCAGCCCTTTAAATGAATTATAACATATTTAAAATACAGGTTTTTTTTAAATCATATTAACTTAACTCTCTGGCTTTTTATAACACATTCACTAACGTTCTGCAACATTCTATATACCTTTAGGTTTTTAGCTTTTTTTTCTGGCTTAACCAGACTTGCTTACTTTTTGTTCTTTTTCTTGCTTTTCAGACAACGTAAAAACTCTCATCAAAATCCTTTCATTCTGACATGATCCTGCTGGAGCCCAGCGTCTACAATTTGCTTTATAGGCAAAGCAAAAACAAGTTACATTACTATAAAGAGGAGTTCTGAAACTGCCAAAAATTTTTTAAAATAACTTCCCTGTAGCAGATAAGATGGTCACAAAGCGGGGGGAGCCAAGATGGCGGCGCCGGGAAAACAGCGCGTCTGAGCATCAGGGCAGCACTTTCCGGGCAGAGGCCAGGAGACTGAACTCCGGGCCCTGAAACTACATCGATCGTGTTTCCCAGGTGAGGGGAGGCTCCCACGGTGTGGGAATCGGTCGGGTCCACTCACAGCTACCCAGCCAGAACCCGGAAGAAATCCCGGGTAACGCGGGCTTTGGGTCTCCGGGCTGGAGCCGCAAGCGGGCAGGTCCCAGCCACTTTCCCAGGCTGATCCGTGGGCACAAGGGTACCTGAGACTCCTGAAAAACAGCGGACATCCAGGGACTATACCCAAAAGGCTGGAAAGGCTTCCTTCAGGAAAAAACATCTTCCTGCCAAAGGGATTCTCCCCACTACAAGAGTCCAGGAACAACCAGAAACTAAATCCAAACAACTAAGATAGCCCAATGGGTAGAGGACAGCGTAAAAGTTCAACCAACAGAAGCCAGAGCATTATGGCATCTCCAGAACCCAGTTATCCAGGGGCAAATAGCCCTAGACACCCCAGCATAAATGAAATTCAAGGAGACGACCTAACATCTATGCTCAAGCAGATGATAACAGAGGCAACAAATGAAATACGAAAAGAATTAGAGGAAGATAAAAACAAGCAGATCATGGCTATCCGTAAAGAAATGGAGGAAATTAAAGACAAGGAGATTATGGCCATCCGTGAAGAAATACAGGAAGCTGCAGCCAAACAGTCTATGGCCTTTAGAGAGGAAATGCTTAAATCACTGAATGAAATAAAAGAAACAGTGGATTGTTCAAACAAACAGCTGAAGGAATTGATGGAAAACATGAAAATACAGTCAGACAGGGAAGGAAACCAACAAAATAGCCCAAGACCTGAAGATAGAATTGGAAAAATTAAAAAAACACAAATGGAAGAAATTGTGGAGAGAAAGAACTTAGGGAAGAAAGCAGGAACCACAGAGATTAGCATAACCAATAGGCTACAAGAAATGGAAGAAAGAATCTCAGGTGTGGAAGATACAATGGAAGAAATAGATGTATCTGTCAAAGAAAATGATAAATCTAAAAAATTCCTGACACAGACGGTCCAAGAAATTCAGGACAACATAAAAAGACAAAACCTAAGAATAATAGGAATAGAGGAAAAGAAGATTCCCTGCACCAAGGCCCAGAAAATATTTTCAACAAAATCATTGAAGAAAATTTCCCCAACTTAAAGGAGAGGCCAATAAGAATACAAGAGGCCTATAGAACACCCAATAAAGTAGACCAGAAAAGAAAATCCTCCCGCCACATAATAATCAAAACTGTAAGTATACAGAACAAAGAAAAAATACTAAAAGCTGCAAGAGAAAAAGGCCAAGTAACATATAATGGCAAACCCATTAGAATCACACCTGACTTTTCAACAGAGACTATGAAAGCCAGAAGGGCCTGGACAGATATCATGCAGACCCTAAGAGAACACAGATGTCAGCCCAGGCTACTATACCCTGCAAAACTCTCAGTCCTCATAGACGGAGAAAACAAGATATCCAATGACAAAAACAAATTTCAACAATACCTACAAACAAATCCAGCACTACAGAAGACACTGGAAGGGAAAATAAAACCCAAGAAAGCTAGCTACATTCAAGAAAACACAAGGAATAAATAACCTCACTTCAGTAAAACAAAAAAGCAACCAACACACAAACCGTATGACCACAGCCAACATCAAAGTGAAAGGATTTAACAGCCACTGGTCATTACTCTCTCTCAATATCAATGGACTTAATTCTCCAATAAAAAGACACAGACTAACAGAATGGATGCGTAAACAAAACCCAGCAATCTGTTGTATACAAGAAACACACCTAAGACACAAAGATAGACACTTCCTGAGGGTAAAGGGATGGAAGACAGCTTTTCAAGCAAATGGACCCAAGAAGCAAGCAGGAGTAGCCATTCTAATATCTGATAAAATAGTCTTTCAACCAAAATTAATCAAAAGAGATGGGGAAGGACACTTCATACTCATCAAGGGAAAATTCCACCAAGAAGACATCACAATCCTGAACATCTATGCCCCAAATACAAGGGCACCCACATTTGTGAAAGAAACATTGATAAAACTTAAAACACATATAGATCCCCACACACTAATAGTAGGAGACTTCAACACCCCACTCTCAACAAAGGACAGATCAACAAAACAGAAATTAAACAAAGAAACAATATCTCTAACAGAGATAATGAATCAAATGGACCTAACAGACATTTACAGAACCCTACACCCAAACACAAAAGAATTTACCTTCTTCTCAGCACCTCATGGAACCTTCTCCAAAATAGACCACATAGTTGGTCACAAAGCAAGCCTCAACAAATACAGGAAGATTGAAATAATCCCTTGTATCCTGTCTGATCACCATGGAATAAAGCTGGACCTCAGTAACAACAGAAATAGCAAAAAGCCTACATATACATGGAAACTGAACAACTTGCTACTAAAAGACAGCTGGGTCAGGGAAGAAATAAAGAAAGAAGTTAAAATCTTCCTAGAACTCAATGAAAATGAAGACACAACATACCCAAACTTGTGGGACACAATGAAAGCAGTGCTAAGAGGAAAGTTCATAGCACTAAGTGCCTTCAAGAAGAAATTTGAGACAGCGCATTCAAGCAACTTAATGGCTCACTTAAAAACCCTAGAAAAAGAAGAAGCAGACACACCAAGAAGGAGTAGACGGCTGGAAATAATCAAACTCAGGGCTGAAATCAATCAATTAGAAACAAATAAAACAATTCAAAGAATCAATGAAACCAAGAGCTGGTTCTTTGAGAAAATCAACAAGATAGACAAACCCTTAGCCAAGCTAACTAAAAGGCAGAGAGACACCATCCAAATCAACAAAATCAGAAATGAAAAGGGGGACATGACTACAGACACTGAGGAAATCCAAGCAATCATTAGGACTTACTTCAAAAAATCTATACGGAACAAAATTTGAAAATTTAAATGAAATGGACAATTTTCTTGACCGATTCCACTTACCAAAGCTAAATCAGGACCAGGTAAATCAATTAAATAGTCCTATATCCCCAAGGAAATAGAAGCAGTCATCGAAAGTCTCCCATCCAAAAAAAGCCCAGGACCTGATGGTTTCAGCGCAGAATTCTACCAAACATTCAAAGAAGAGCTAACACCAACTCTCTTCAAACTATTTCACAAAATAGAAACAGAAGGAGCATTACCAAACTCATTCTATGAAGCCACAGTCACTTTGGTACCTAAACCTCACAAAGACTCAACAAAGAAAGAGAATTTCAGGCCAATCTCCCTTATGAACATTGATGCAAAAATACTCAACAAAATACTATAAAAACCGAATACAAGAACACATCAAAGATATCATCCACCATGACCAAGTAGGCTTCATCCCAGGTATGCAGGGATGGTTCAATATACGGAAATCCATCAATGTGATCCACCATATTAACAAATTGAAAGAAAAACCACATGATAATCTCCTAGATGCTGAAAAAGCCTTTGACAAAATCCAACATCCATTCATGTTTAAAGTATTTGAGAGATCAGGGATACAAGGCACATATCTAAACATAGTAAAGGCGATATACAGCAAACCTATAGCCAACATCAAACTGAACGGAGAGAAACTTAAAGCAATCCCACTAAAATCAGGGACAAGACAAGGCTGCCCACTCTCTCCATATCTCTTCAACATAGTGCTGGAAGTACTTGCTAGAGCAATAAGACAGTTGAAGGAGATCAAGGGGATACAAATTGGAAAGGAAGAAGTGAAATTATCACTATTTGCAGATGATATGATAGTATACGTGAGTGACCCAAAAAATCTACCAGGAACTCCTACAGCTGATTAACACCTTCAGCAAAGTGGCGGATACAAAATTAACTCAAAAAATCAGTAGCCCTCCTGTATACAAAAGACAAAAGGGCTGAGAAAGAAATTAGGAAACAACACCCTTCACAATAGCCACAAATGACATAAGATACCTCGGAGTAACCCTAACCAAGGAAGTCAAAGACTTGTATGAAAAAAATTTCAAATCTCTGAAGAAAGAACTAGAAGAAGATATGAGAAGATGGAAAGATCTCCCATGCTCATGGCTTGGTAGGATTAACATAGTAAAAATGACCATCTTACCAAAAGCAATATACAGATTCAATGCAATGCCCATCAAATTGCCAACACAATTCTTTACAGACTTGGAAAGAAAAATTCTCAACTTCATATGGAATAACAAGAAACCCAGAATTGCTAAAACAATCCTCTACAATAAAAGATCTTCTGGAGGTATCTCCATCCCTGATCTTAAGTTGTACTATAGAGCAACAGTTTTAAAAAACTGCATGGTACTGGCATAGAAACAGAATGGTGGATCAATGGAACCGAACAGAGGACCCAGAAATAAACCCACACACTTATGGACACCTGATATTTGACAAAGATGCCAAAATCATACAATGGAAAAAAAGATAGCATCTTCAACAAATGGTTCTGGTCAAACTGGATGTCTACATGTAGAAAAATGAAAATAGATCCATACTTATCACCCTGCACAAAACTGAAGTCCAAGTGGATCAAAGACCTCAACATAAAAAGACACATTAAATCGGGCTTGAAAAAAAAAGTGGGAATACCCTAGAACTCATTGGTACAGGGAAAACTTCCTGAACAGAACTCCAACAGCACAGGCTCTAAGAGCAACAATCAATAAATGGGACCTCATGAAACTGAAAAGCTTCTGCAAAGCAAAGGACACTGTCATCAAAACAAAGCGACCTCCTACAGATTGGGAAAGAATATTCACCAACCCTTTATCTGACAAAGGACTCATATCAAATATATATAAAGAACTAAAGAAGCTGAAAAGCAGCAAACCAAGTAACCCACTTAAAAAATGGGGAACAGAGCTAAACAGAGAATTCTCTGTAGAGGAATACCGAATGGCAGAGAAGCACTTAAGGAAATGCTCAACCTCACTAGCCATTAGGAAATGCAAATCAAAACAACCCTGAGATTTCACCTTACACCCATGAGAATGGCCAAGATAAAAACTCAAGTGACAACACATGCTGGAGAGGTTGTGGAGAAAGAGGAACCCTTCTCCACTGCTGGTGGGAATGTAAACTGGTACAGCCACTCTGGAAATCAATCTGGCGTTTTCTCAGACAACTAGGAATAGTGCTTCCCAAGATCCAGCCATACCACTCCTAGGCATATATCCAAAAGAGGCTCAAGCATACAAAAGGAAATTTGCTCAACCATGTTCGTAGCAGCTTTATTTGTAATAGCCAGAAGCTGGAAACAGCCCAGATGCCCCTCATCCGAAGAATGGATGCAGAAAATGTGGTACATCTACACAATGGAATATTACTCAGCAATGAAAAATAAGGAAATCATGAAATTTGTAGGTAAATGGTGGGATCTGGAAAGGATCATCCTGAGTGAGTTGTCCCAGAAGCAAAAAGACACACATGGTATATACTCACTCATATAGACATACAGCATAGGACAAACCCACTAAAACCTGTGCATATAAAGAAACTAAGCAAGAGAGAGGACCTAACTAAAATGTCTAATCCCCATCCGGAAAGGCAAAGAGGATGGACATCAGAAGAAGAGGAGAGCAGGAAACAACCTGGGAACCTACCACAGAGGGTTTCTGAGGGCCTCTGCCCTGCAGACTATCAGGGCAGAGGCTGGGCCTGATGGGCAACTGTTGGGCAGAGTGGGTGGAATTTTGTGTAGGAACTGGGAGAGAGTAGGAGCTGGAGAGGATGGGGTCTCCACAAGGAGAGCAACAGAACAGGAGGGTTTGAGCACAGGGAACTTCCCAGAGACTCGTACTCCAACCAAGGACTATTCATGGAGATAACCCAGAGCCCCTGCACAGATGTAGCCCAGGGCAGTTCAGAGTCCAATTGGGCTAAATGGTGATGTGAAGAGGAACTGCCTCTGGCATGGTCTGGTTGGCCTGCTCTTTGATCGCCTCCCTCTGGGGGAGCAGCCTTAGCAGGCCATAGTGGAGAACAGTGCAGCCGCTTTTGATGTGATCTGGTGGACTGGGATCAGAAGGGAGGAGGGCCTCCCCTATCGGTGGACTTGGGGAGTAGCGTGCATGCGTGGGGGAGGGAGGGTGGGATTGGGAGGGGAGGAGGGGCCTATGGGGATGCAGAATGAATAGTGTGTAATTGATGAAAAAAATTAAAAAAAAGGGGGAAATAATTTAAGAACCTTAAATGACTTTCAAAAGCGGAGGAAAACATGCAGTTAGGCAATTTACATGGAGCACGTCTCGCCCTGGGGGGGCAATGGTCTGCTGAACCTACTCAGACCTCGGACACCACCACTGCTAGTTCTAGAACTGATGCAGGATGTTCCAACGAGGGGTTAAGGCTTCTCATAATACTTCCTATAAGCCCATACCTGTTTGTTTACATCCCCATTTTTATTCATTATTAGCCAGATAGAGCCAAGTAATTGTGGTAATGATACTTGCTTTTTAAGCTCAATGCTGTAATGCTAGTAAATTTACTAGCTGGTTACTCACATGCCTCACTGGGTGCCTGTGCCCGTTGATGCCCTCACGCTATGACTCTCTTCAGACAGAAAAGGGATCTTGGAATTACAGCTGCCATTGTTGCTGCTATCTCATTGGTGGCTGTTGAGCTACCACCACGGCATTAGCCATGAGTCATACTGGGAAGACTGCTCAGACCCTGAATAACCTTTTAGCCAATGTAGCTCATGCCTTAGATGTACAAAAGGAATTAATGCTCAAATAAAAGGAGGTTTGATGGTGTTCAATCAGAGGTTTGACCTCGTGCAGGAGCAAATTGATACCCTATGGCAAATCGCTCAATTTGGCTGTCAATGAACGTATGTTGGAATTTGTGTCACTAGCATACAACATGAGAACTTTCCCTGTGCTGCAAATCTGTCTAAACAATTGTCAAGCTATATTTTAGGTAATTGGACTGGAGAATTCGATACTACGATGGACCAGCTGAGAGTGGCCATTGCCATGGTAAATTCTACCAGAGTGGACGCAGGACTAGCCACAGGAGTATCATCATGGATTGCTGCAGCCATGAATCATCTGAAGGAATGGGCGGGCATGGGAGTGTTAGCAGGCCTTCTGGTGTTGGTCACCTTGGTTTGCCTGTGATATATATGCAAGATTAGAGTCTCACAACAGCGTAATGCAGCCATGACCATTCAGGCCTTTACAGCCATTAAAGCAGGACAGTCTCCCCAAGCATGGTTGGCTACCATAAAAAGCCAAAATATTACGCTCAGGATGCGAGGCTAAGCACTGCACTCAGGGTCAGCCGCCTTGGACCCAGAGAAGAGCATGTCTGATTGCATGCGGGTTGATGCCCCAGGTTCCGCCTCTGAGAAAAAGGTATCGGACGGGTCTGATGCTCTTTGGGTGGATGACACCTAAATGAACATCAGTACAAAGTCCCAATTTATTTCTAATATCAGAGATCAGACCTCTACTCTTGCCTGATGCGTCCAAAACAAAAAGGGGGGACTGTAGAGAGCTGCGTAATGCCGCTCCTGAAAGATGGAGCTAGTTTCCGCCTTCCACCTTCCCGATGGTGAGTGCTCTCTGTCACAAACAACTCCACATTTGGCTAAGGCTGAGGATCTGGCTTGCTTCCATGGATGTGGACCTATCTGCATTGCCCACGTGGCATACTGAGGTTGGCTGCCCAGAGGCTATTTAAAGTGGGCTGGCTTTCCCCAGGGTCAGATGATTGTTCAAGGTTCCTAAATAAACTGCATTGAAAAAAAAAAAAAAAAAAGATGGTCACAAAGCAGCTTAACAAACAAACAGCTCTCCATAAAATACATTTTAAAAACTGCAATTCTCTTAATTAGCACAGACAATACGGCAGGGTTTTATTTAGTAAAATTAATAAAATACCCAAGATCATTGTCATACCCAAATGCCTGATAAACTTTAAACATTTTACCGCCCCAAACATTTAAACATTTTTTTTTAAAACCCGTTTTTGCAATATCAAAATAAAGTACCCCTTTTGTAGGAGAGAAGTCACAAGGCATAAACAATCTTTAAAATTAAAACCAGATTTTAAAACCAGAATTTACCAGTGCAAGCAATTTAATTTCTAAAACCAATACCAATTTAAAATAAGTTATCCTTTTAACGTAGAAGGAAATGAGATTTGACCAAGGTTTTATTTATTTATTTTTTATCTATACCAAGATGGCGGCGAGACACTGAGACACTTTATATCACATGGCAACCTATACAATATGAGCTTATGGATCTAATAAAGCACATAGGCACACATTTTAAACAAGTTTTGTGAGGCCTTTTAGAACAGAAAACAGAAGGTAGACACAAATACTGCACAGAGACATTGAGACAAAAACATCCACCAGCTGGCCAAATTTCCCGGGACTAAAACTGACTCTTTTCAGGCAGGCCGAAAATAGGCCTTACAGAAATTTCTCCAGGATAGGCCCAAGTCCCTTCCTGGGTAAGGTACTGTAAAAACAGACCTTCAGATTCCACTCTGCTCCCCTCTCACAGAAGCCTGAGTGGTGGGTGGCTCTAGACCACCTCCAGATACAGATGAGGTTGGGGGCCGTCTCTCCCAACTTCAGTGACTGTGATTGTTTGACACATCTGTCCAAATCACATTTAGTCACTCATACAGATGCCTCGAGGCAGAACAGAATTCAGAAAATAGGCGCCAACGAAACACTGCACACCGCACAAAGCGACAATGATGGAGAATGAGACAGACACCACACTTAGACACCACACTTACCAGCTGGTTATGACACCGTCCGGATCAGTCCTGAGGTCTTGGGGGGCCCTGCAATCTCGGTGGGACCTCCAAATGTTCTACCCAGTTCGGGAGCCCCCAAAAGATCTCCAGGAATCAACTCCATTGCAAAACACATGAGGGTCTCTTTTTATTGAAAAATTACAAGCTGCAGCTTGGGCTACACAGCCCCACCGCCGAAGCAGTGGGAGCTGAGTGCATCGTGCCCAGGTTAGTTGGGTGATATATAGATTCTGGTTCCTCCCAGCATGCCCAAGACAGGGGCGATTCCTGCCTGGCAAGCATCTATTGGTCAAAATGCTACATTTTGAATTGATTGGCTATAGGAAGGTCCCCAGACCATAATGACCTGGTGTCCCTCCCTAGGGGGGTGGGCCAGTTTCCTAGCAACTGTTATCTCTAGTAGGTGGGGAAAGAATGCAGTAAGGCCATCCTTCCCCTCAGGGCATTACTAGACTTCTCCACCCACATAGTTTAGGTCTTAATCTGCTAATTTTTAATCTTTTTGTCTCTCAGAATAAGATGAACACTTAACTATATTACAAGATCTCTAATCTCTGTGACCCTGGGTTTCTCTCTCTGTAGAATGAGGTTAGAACTCTGACCTCGTCTGTAGTTTAGACTCCATGATAAAAGAAAATATTGCTCATAGAGAGAAGACAGTGGACATTAACCAGGAGGGGTGCATTTGATGGGAGCCTTCCTCTGTTACTGGAGTTAGGACCAGAGCCCATGTCCTGCCTACCTTAACCTTAACTCAGCCTCATTAAGCCAATTAAAAGAACTAAATTATCAAGCTGTGACATGTCTACTTACAATTCAGGCACTCTGGAGGCAAGGTATATATACTGAGTATATATACTGAGTGGGATATACACAGAAATTGAAGACAGAATGAGATACATAGTAGGACTACTCTTTAAAATAAAAAAGAAGTGAAAACAATGACAAAAAGCAAATTATTAATGAAGACTGAAAACATATTAACATACTTATTCAGTAATTTTGACCAGTGATGAACTTATAAGATAACTAATTCATTGTTGAGGTCCGAACAATTTTAGATGGAAGGTGAGATACAACTAAGTAATCTAACCAAGCCATAAAATTAATTTTCTTTATCCTTAAATCCTCTTTTATTCTTAGCTCCTTTATTTCCTGCAAGTTATTCAGACATTGAGTT